>FIZU01051924.1:0-14511 GCA_900064475.1 Pseudococcus longispinus
CAATAAGGTTGTGTGTTTGTGTGCGTGTGTAAATACACGAAATATGAATCTTCGTTCGAATATGGTCCCGTACTACGATTTTCGTATAAATTTAATTGGAATCGAGTCCGAAGTAACCTATTTTTACATGGTACTGTACCACTCAGCTTCGGACTACAATTTCAACTTTTGGCGAGTGTTTGAAACCGAACGGAACTAAATCCAAAACTTTTGACTGGCTTCATCTCGGCATCTGCTGTACCTACTGTGGAATATTTTTCAACGGCAACAAATTTAAAAATAGTTTTTCACGGTCTCCTTCCATCGCACCGAGTCAGTTTTTCACAATTTTCTAGTTTTTGTGCAACTCGGTTCTTGCTTCTGCTGAAAAATCGATTTCTGCGACTTCGGACCCTTTTAGTTCTAGCCAATTCGAGTATACGACGACGCGACGACTATATCCCAGGAGCGCTGACTTCACTGAGGAAACCTCCAGTTACTGACTCCACTGAGGAAACCTCCGGGTATACTGGAGGTTTCCTCAGTAATGTCAGTATTTGTAATGTACTTACTGACTTCACTGAGGAAACCTCCGGGGTCTACCATATACACACGGAGGTTTCCTCAGTCATGTCAGTACCTCCAATTTACATTACTGACATGTACTGAGGAAACCTCCGGGTTTGACCCGGAGGTTTCCTCAGTACATGTCAGTTTAGAACAAGTCAGCCCTCTTGGGATATACATATAGTATTACGACCAGTGCCTGGTCCGGCCCTGGTGTCTTTGTATATGTATCTATATCTGTGTTGATGTATGTAGAGTGTAGGTACCTGCAGCGTGACGCGTTCATCGCGGGCATCAGCCTGCGATTTATTACCAAGGGAATAATTCGACGGTGTGTTTGGAAATTTAGAAATGTTTTCATTCGAATGGTACCCCGTTCGGTGGTGCTGCTGGTACATACTATGTACGCGGTGGCGTGTGACGTTGATAGGTTATTTTGCATTTGTATTGGACGGTCATTGCTGTATACGAGGTGACGTGTTTGCTTTTGGTTCTCTTTCTCTCTCCCTCTGTGGTATATGCATGCAGATGGATGTATTCCTTCTTTGTCTATATTTATGGGTAATATAGCGATGGAAATATATAGTATGTGTATATAGTGGATACGAGTCGACGAATAGAGAGAATTTTGTATTATGGATTTTACTGCTCGCTATATCAGTTTCATAAGGTTTAGTGCACAAATGTGTACTGTGGAGATATGTATTCGTATTTCAGGAACGAGCTATAAGATTCACGTGCTAATCTACATGGATCGATTTAGCGGGATAGCATTTTGAATTATTTTTTACAGGGTAGCTGATCTTCGCTGTAGTCGTGGTTCGAGTCTGCGAGGGAATGGGAAATTTTTTGTCGTCTTGTGGAGGTTAACTCGTTCTGAAATTTCTCTTTAGAATAGAGCTCGTGATCTGTTTCTAAGAAAAGCTATTCAAAAAAAGGGCAGAATCACTGAAAATGTCAAAGAACCCATTTCTTAAAAGTGGATCAGTAAGATTATTTGAAAAAAAAATACCAAAATGAGAATTTGTCAAGATGGCATCAAGAAACGTCTCATGATCTGATGTAAATTATAGTAAAAATTTCCCTCATTTCCTAGGTGCGATAGTCACTGATGGAGAAGAGAAACTAAAAGTTTATTTAAAAAAAATTATAATTAGCCCCTGATGTTCACACAAAGATTATGTCATGAGATTCTACGGTCCACCCCCAAACTTCAATCAGTTTTTGGTGAAGTTGCTGTTTGGAGTTGGTGATGCGAATGTGGATCCACTAAGGTCCCCAGGTATGCCACATAATTATAGGAAACTTGATCGTGATATAGTTCGTTGGAGAGTGAATTTATCCAAACGCTTTTGTGGTCATAGATTTTACTCCACCTTTGAAATTTTTTGCTATAGCAATCCAGTAAATGTGTTTTTAATGTTTTCTGAGGGATATTTCTCATATTTGAGGAACAAGCGTTACTCCAAATTTGATGTCGATGAACTAAAATTGTAGAAGAGGCGTTGAGGAATAATTCCTGGTGGGCATTTTTTTCAGTAGAACCTATAGGTGTCATAGTAGTTGTAATCAACCATGAGATTGCTTTTGAAAGGTAAGTCGAGCGAATTTTAAATTGAAACCTTGCTATAAAAAAGTGGTCGGTGCATTCAACATTCGTTTGTTGGTCATTTTTAGAATTTTATCAATTAGAAGAGGTCATTAGGTACAGCTTGGGACTTCCATGTTCCTTTGAATCATCCATTCATTTTATAGACTATAAGAATCTCACAATCATGTACGAATGTAAAATTTCTAGCAGCACAGGTGGCACGGACTTGGGGCCCAGACGTGATCAGACCTGTGAAGTGTGGGAGGAAAGGGAAACGTACGAATATAAGATGATACTGGCGATTTCAACATTTGGCCAAAATATTGATGGCATTGTTGAAGAGAAACGGGTTTTTTTAGTTTATGGGAAAGTTATGTAGCATTTAACAATTGTCATTTATGAATGTTAAAATCCCGATGTTTGAAAAATGTGCCGAATAAAATAGCATTTTTTATTTACGACTACGACGTATTAACCTAAGGGCCGCGAACGATACGCGAATACAGCATTTGTTGGCGACACGTACACGTCGAAGAACTGGATTACATTTTATAAGCGGAGATTCGAAGAGGTTTGTCGCGCCGGGTTTTGAAACAGATCGAGTATCGGCGAATAAGCAGTTGACTGCGCAATGTAGAGGAGGAAAGAAAAAAATTCGATGCATTAAAATCGATGATACGAATAAAACTTTATTACTCTCCGCATAAGTACACGCGCTGGCAATGAGACTCGGAAGGATTTATGAGTACTTGAGTACAGTATTTTTGTGCTGTGGTGAAAGTACGTATATAAACACCGGTGTTGAGGTGGTACTACATATTCGAGAGGGGTTTTGTGGTTTTTCATCGTGTATTATGTACAAACCCGAGGGGGGAGTAGGGTACACCGAGAGGAACATTGAAACGAAGGCGGATAATTGTTGTATTAGATTGCGTGGTTTTTTGATGGACGATTTTGGTATAATGAAGAGATCTACCACGTGGTTGGTGCTACAAGACGAAGACGCATAAATGATTATTACGACGGCGTGGCGTTCTACGGATTTGGCAACGTAATAAAAAGGAGTGCGTATTGTATACGACTACACGACCAAGACCAAGAGGGATCGCGCTGCTAGACCGCGATGCAGGAGTTTGTTTTGAAATATAGTCGGTCTCTCGCGTACACGATACGCCCAAACGGGGTCAACTGTGACGACGACGGTGTTTTTAGTTTTCGAAAATCGACGATCCGTTTGGTTGCGCCGATGGATTTTGATTGTGTTCCAAAGTCGACGAACTTTGGCAGATGGAAATTAGTAACTTAAGGGTATGCGAAATGCGAAAGTATCCGAGTGTAGCGGAAAATCGACTATGTTTAGGGTTCATTGTGTACTCAATTAGGTCGCTAAGCGAACTAAGGAATTCTTTTAATGAAGTTTCCAACATCGTGGCGGGGAGTTTTTTTTTCCTGAAAGTGGGATCCCTGCGTCTTCGAAAAGCTATAGATGCAATTTTGCTGGTAGGCGGATAGCACCAATTTGGTCGATGTTCGGATAAGTTGTAGGGTTTGCAGAAGTGTTTTGAAGTGCTTTCTGTTCACTTTCTCGGTTCGAAAATGATGTAGATTTAAGAATGCGGTTTGGGTATCAACTCGAGATCGGAAGGCTGAAAACGGGAGTTTTTTTCAAATAAATTGTCTTCAGGCAGTAGCAGATCTTACTTTTTTCCTGTTTGGGCCCAAAAAGTTGGAAACATTTCGCAAGGAATGATTAATCATTTGCCTCGAATGCGATGTCATGACATTTTCCTACCTTTTTCTGGTTCCCTGTTGTTCTTGATATTGTGCATGTGTCAGAGCGAAGCGTGGGCGACGTTTTGGAAAAAAAAGATCATGCGGAAATAGAAAAATATTTGTTTCCTGTCCATAACTTTTGAATTTTTTCGTGATTGCGATTTTTGTAAACAAAAAAATCCTGAAAAATTATTGAAAATGTGTGGTGAAAATGATTGAAATTGCCATTATTTTAGCTTTAAGAATAAAAAAAACTTGATTCACTGTTGTTTGTAAGTTTGCTTTAAAAAAAAACAACAACAAAAACAAACCATTAAAAAGAAATGGTACAGAATCGTGCGAACAAAAAGACTATCAGGTTTAAAGATGACTATTGAACTTTATATAGAGTACGAGTAATTTCGAAACGATCCCGATGAGGTTTTGTTGAACAGCATATAACTAGGACGAGGAAGCAGGTAGGGGTATACAGAAGAGATATCCAATTGCTTGGGGAATTTCGTCTTTCGAATTTAATGACTACGCGAAGTTTTCCGAAAGTGTGTTTTTTTCTTGCAAATTCAACTTACGGATCGTTGAAGCTGCGGAAGAACGAGTTACTGTTACGTGGTGTTGTTAAAGGATAGAGGATCTTAGGTATAGAGAGCTTAAGGGTAAGTGAAGTGAACAGGGTAAGCCAACTGTGCGGTTTATGTGTAATTCTTCGCTCTTCGTCGAGGCGAAATAATTCTCCAGTACGGTTTCGACGTTTAATAATGGTATACATATAGAAAGCTGCTTCATCCTAACTCCTAAGGATGTGAAATTCCTTATTCGAAGCGGTGTCGTTGTTTGTGTTGTTTGCGCCATCCCAGCGTATCGAGCTCTCGTATGTACGATTTTTCGTTAGTGAAATTTTTCCATCTCTCGGTGGCCCATTGTGGAGAACGCGGGTCGTCTAGTCGACCTTGAAAGATTTCGCTTCGTATAGATATTTGATCATTGAAGCGTGTACAGAAACGATGATGAGCGCGGTTGGGTCATCTTCATCTTTGCCGAGTAATTTTTCATCTACGCTTACCGCGTCCGTCGCCGTCCCGTTGACCACTTCTTTACATGAATTATTGAATCGTGTTTCAGCTTCGTGGAATTCTTTGTCGAATAATTTTTAGTAATTTTCTTCTTTTTGTTTCGTTTTTGCAGGTAAGAGTAACGTATTGCGGTGTCCAGATGGTACCTTTGATGGTGATGGGATTTGAATTACGTGACATTCGACAATCGATGCTGGTTGATATTCGAAGGGGTTTTCTTTTCAATTTCCAGTTCGTAATGTAAGCTTTTTACTTTCGTATTATTTAACTTCGGTCCAGATTGAAAGATTGATAGATTTTGAGAAAAACACTTTTTTTTCGGCGAAACGATTCTCTGTTCGATGAAAAAAACGGAAATAATGAATCATCGAAACGTCATAATGATTCTCAGATATGGACGCTAATTACTTTCGGGAGTATTAATAATAGCTCGGTGGTAATTGAAGCAATTACTGGAACGGATGACTAGTGCAAAGTATAGAATACGTTTCCTTTATTGCTCTACTCGTTTTATCAGATTTCGAGTATATTTCCATTCAAATATTGCAGCATAACAATTGGACTATTTTATGATCAGCCGACTTGACCAGGAATCATTTCACTCGTGTTCGAATTTTTTTCTCGAACTAGATTAGGGAGAGGAGAGGAGAAGGAGAAGGAGATGGTGCATGTCAAGCTGTGTTGTTTCCTTATTACAACGATTTCTTGTCAAAACATTTTTTGCCAGAACCTTCCTCCTATGCCAATTAATTTTTTTCTTTGAAGGCAATTGATGAATTATTCGAAATCATTCATCTAAAAGCTATGAAATGTAAAATTTTTCATCCGAAATTTTGAACAAAATTCAATCAAAGTTTCGAAGTTTTGCTATTCTGAAAAATCAACTGTAGGAGTATTTCGACTACTAATACCGTAGAGTAGAAACTAGTTCGATTTTATTACGCGACTAATACCGTACTGTAGAACGATGAATCACTATAATTTCGCATATGTGTAAGAACCGCGTTAACCATAAACTCTCGCCAGTTATTGGTTAATATAATTTTTCATTTTTGTATAAATATAAGCTGCTTTAATGTACAAATGCTCAGAGTTCAGTAAAGGTTCGACTTGACTGCTTGTTCTTCCTACTCTCTAGCCTTCTCTCGGTTAGTGCGGATTTCGCTCCAAACCTTCAGCAGTGCGAACCTAACGCGCCATCACCCGATTGATATCTTGGGAAGTGCGATTCTCCGCGCCAGCTAGGAAACCTCAGTATCAGTTGGTGCGATTCCTCGCGCCAAACCTCTGCCTCGGTGTCAGTGCGAATTTCGCTCCCTTCGTAGTGCGAACTTCGCGCCACACCTCAAGCAGTGCGGACCATACGCGCCCTCCGACTCGGAAGTGCGATTCTCCCCTAATACCTACACAACTTTTTTGAAGAGACCCTAAATTCGCTTGAAAACTTCTTTGAAATGACAGATCGCACAAATTTGACGACTAATTTTATGGAGGAGAAGCTTGAGAATGAGGAAGGGGTGGAGTGGAGAGGAGGAGGGTTTTGAGATGATTTTCCTGGAAATTGAGAAGTCGTATGAATTGCTTGAGAATACCTTTTGCAGTATTTTTTCCCTTCAGTTGATATATTCTGCGGGTTGTTGAAAAAATTCCTCAAGAATCCGAATTTTTCGGTTTTTAGCTCTCTACTTATGCAAATTTCGGTTCATTTTTCGTCCTTCCATTCGAGTTGAAATAATTAGAATTCGTTTCGATCCTGTTTGGAAAATTTTTTCAAAATGTAATTCTATTTTTTCACAAACCAGTTCCCTCGAAACTGCGTTTACCTCAAAACATTCGATTTCTTCGGTATTTGACCTATTACCTTCCTCCCCCGTACCTCGACCACCCCTCATAATGGCAAGCCCGCCTCGGTAGCGGTACAGGTAATTTCCACACGGCGATAATAAATTGACAAAATATAGATTTACGAATTCTCATGGTGGTAAGTACATATTTATGTGCGCGCGAAGTAATTACCTATTCTAATTCCTAATTCACATTAAGAAGACGGGCTCGCGAGAGTGATAGAGAACGAAGAACCAAGGAGAGAAGTCATTCGACATACGAGGCGAAAAGAGAAAAGAGACTCGCCGCCGAAAAAATCGAGCCAGCGATCCCATTACATTAGGAATTCAAATTAATTTTTTTTGTTCGTTTTCTCATCTTCTTTATTTTCACGACAAAACGATGGGAAGAGTAAATTAACACGGATGCCGGCGAGCATCAGCATTAAATAAAATGCGGAGAGAGAAAGAGAGAAAGAGGCGAAGAAAAAGAAAGAAACCGTTTGTGTTTATATCATTTTGTGAACGACCTTGTGTTTATATGTATACTCTGGGTATATACAGAACAGACACAGGATACTCGTTCGTCACTAACACACTTTACTCGGATGGTAGATACTGTAGGTACTTGTTGGGCTCGTCCAGGAGGAAAAGAGGTGCAACAAACCGCGTAGAACGAAGTCGGTAAACTGTCGAAATTTCAAATCGAATTACCACAATATTACGACCGCTATAAACATCCGAGAAGTATATAGAAAGAAGCTAGCAATATAGGAAAATACTCGCTGTACGATATTTCAAAGAAGAATGCTGCGGATGCGAGAAGGAGGTGTCTGAAGTAGGTTTTATTTATGCGTGGAAAGCGTTGCTGCTGAGGCCAGAGGGAGGGATTCTTCTATACTTATTCTTTGCTCCTTTATGATTATAGAATGAGAGCGCGGATTGGAATGAAAAATGCGAGCTTAAGAGAGAGTATATGGAATTTTAACGCGATACCGGGTATATGTAGATGAGGAGGATGGTAGCAGGATGAAGACGAGGACGATGTCGTCGACGTCGTCGTCGCGAAGAAAAAAAAGAGAGACACTTACTTAAGTAGATCGTGCTGTGGTCGTGTAGAATAAAGTACGCGATTAAGTACTGCACACGTATATCGTACCCAAGGTATATAAATACGAAGATACGTCGTATACTGTATACAACATATAAAGCAGAGAAGAAATTATTATTTTAATGCATCTCTCTGGTTATACGTATGTAGTATATGCACCGAGATGAGACGAGTACCAGAGTACATAAGTCGACGAGGGACTGGGGAGGTGGGAAAAAATGCACGTCAGCTCGGAGAAGAGGAAAAGGTAAATGCACGACGACGGATAGGATAACGTTGGATATTGATGGTGTGTTGTGATGATAATTCTCCGACGAGAGCGACGATACGATGGTGAAATGAAGAAGAGAGAGGCAAAAAAAAATAAAGAGAACATTAAATACTTCCTTTTAGTAGGGTATTCATAAATTGAATAGCAGCACCCGCATTTACCCACTACTTCATCTCGTCCCCCGATTCCGAGCAATTGCACGGTGTCGGGGGCCAAGGTGGCATATATGGAAGATTTCTTAAAGTACTTGGAAGGAGGAGGGGGGTAGATAAGTAGATACGCGGTATTTCTTCTTTTTTTTGGTCGAATAAGAAGATTTTTATCAATGAAATTAAAAGTGAGGACTGCCAAGTGCGGAGCAGAGAGATCGGGTACGTAATATGAAGGTACGTAGACCGCGGGGTTACGTTATGTTATCGCGAGTAAACTGGTTTGTTTTGAAAACTGGTTCGTGGCCGGCTCTCCGCTGCGTACGCACTCGAGTATAGATGGTTTTTAGAGCGCGAATACTCGAATAGTGTGGTTTTTTTCGCCATTTTTTCCCGCGCTCGGCGTGAAGTTCGTTGTGCAGTTGGTCTGGCTACGCACATGATATGTACGTAGATTGATAATTCCATATATGTAGGTAGGCATGGTGGATATCTAACAAGCAGGCAATTGCACCACCGAGCTAGAAGGAAATGTTACGCTATGGGTGTATATTGTTATACCTACGTCGTATCTCGTATTGTTGGCCAACGACAAACCATTTGAATACCATAGTTTCCCTCTTTTTGTACATGTAATCTGTTTGTACACGCCAAAGCGAAGAGTGCAAAGAGAGAGAGACACAGGATGTTTTTTTTTCTACCTCTCGAATTCGCCATTTTCGCGCACCACCATCCAAAACAGAGGGTGAGTTAGCTGGAGTATGAGACGAAGGAGAGCAGCAGAGGTGGATAAAATTACGTCTGGAGTTGTGGATGTGCTGTCGTGATGTGTTTTTGAAGTGTGCTGGCGTCGGGGGCGTCGCATCGCGTCGCACCTCGCACGTTGGAAATTACTTTTAGCCAAGTACAGCTGAGACCCTGGATACTGGAAAAAGCCAACTTGGCGCAGTCTCGATTAATTTATGCGCTTCCGAATGAAATATCGCGCGAGTTGTCGTAATGGCGAGATTTTATTCCCGCATTGGGAACGTATTCATTAACTTTTGCCAATGGTGTGATTTAATATCGACGCCGACGCGAAATCGCTCGCCGGTTTAGAACGTAGAGACGGCGGAATGATGACAGTTGAAAAAATTGGTTAGCTTGAGACGAAGGGTATCAACGTAATGATGTCCATAGAGATGCAAACGTGTTTGGTAGACGTGTCTGGAGGTGAGAGGGGTCGAAATGTCGTTGAATGCAGTCTGATGACAGTGTGTTGCGTAATTTTCACGTAGATTGTGAATTTTTTCATGTCGAGGGATTTAGAATGCAAATGGAAGTTTTCAAGTTAGACTAGATTTACGTCAATTTTTTATGGTGATTTCGATAAGTTTTGTGAATTTTAATTACCGATTGATGATTTAAAGATTCGAGGTTGATTTTTTAGCGATATTTTTGTGGATGGGAATTTTTGATTTGTTCGAAGATATTAAATTTGAATTATTCATTATTCTTTATGCCTTCGTGAATAGGATTATATCCCTTTTCTTCGATCTTCCCTCCATCTTCAGCCGAACTAAATCTTTAATGAACTAGTGTGTCATTTCTCTACGATACATGTACCTACAGGGTGACTCACATTGAAATAGATGATTTTGAAAATGGAAAAAAATTGACTGTAGAAATCTCGAAAACTTTATGGCTGGTTTACACGACGAGAGTTCAGTGACCAGACAGTAACTGTCTCGATACTGGCCAGTGTAGATGAGCAAGCCAGTAAACTTACTTATTGGCCAGAACAGTAGAAAGACAGGCCAGTAACTTTTGACGATCAAAAATTTTCTGCCTACTGTCCAGCCACTTGCTGGTCACGTGATCAATATTGTGAATCTGATTAGTTGACGGTAGTTATCATGCTTATCAGTATATCAAAGTCTCAATTTTTATGAAAAGCTTTTCATTCGATTAGATTATTTTCTTCAGTGCACAATGTCTGAATTTAATTCAAATAAAAAGAAAAAAGGAGTGTTAAAGAAACAGTGAAATGGAATCCGGAACAAATCGAAAAATTCCTTGAAATATTTGAACTTTACTGTCTAGCCAGTGAATATTGTCGATGTGTAAATCGTGCTTGCTTCCTAGAAAAAAAAACTAATCTTATATAGCTGATAGAGAATCTGCAGCCCTACAATTTTGATCTTTAGCAATTTTTTCGTAGGACCCTTAGTTTGGCCAAAAAATCCATGTTTGTCGATGGTTTTGAAAATGAAAAAAATCCCCATAAACATGAATTTTCTGGTCAAACTAAAGGTCCTACGAAAAAATTGCTAGGAATCAAAATTGCGGAGCTTGAAATTCTCTTTTTGCTTTGAACGAGTAGATTTTCTCCAGGAGGCTTAGTTTTTGAGATTTTTGCAGTCAGCGTTTTTTTTCTTCATTTTCAAAACCATCGACTTTCACATCCTGCTTCGAAAATAGTAAATTAGAAAAAAAAGTAAATTTTCCTGACAATTTTTTTACTCCTTATAAATAAATTGATTGATAAATTGGTAATTTTCCGAAAATTTTGCAAATTTCCTGTTGGAAAAATATAAATTTTATAGTATTTTGAATAATTTTGAAAAAATCTACAAATCAATTTGGCGAAGTGAAGTTTTTGTTTATCTTACTTGTCAAAAATTTCCATTATTATGAAAATTGTTACACTTGGCTTATTTTTCTGAGAGTCATTCATTTGTTTTTTGTGCATGATAAGTTTCGTGTAGGTAGTTGTTTGAAAAGTTTTCAATCTTCATTTTCCTTGTACCTTTAACGTAGGTAGTTTTATCGATTTTTTTTTTATTTTTCAAGCTAAGAAATTTTTTTGTGTGAGTATAGGGTGCTCCAAAAACTTGGATTTGATTCCAGGACCGAACCGAACGATTGTGTAAATTATCTCCTCTCCCTTTTTGAAGTGACGAAATCGCATTTTTAGTTAGAACTAATCAGATTCGAGTCGAGCAGATGGAAAATTTGAAAAAATTACATTTTGGGTTTGAAAACTGAGAAAAATTTGATTTTGGAATCAAAAAGTCAAAAGAAATCATTTGATTGGAAAATTTTTAATACTTCGCCTAACTTCGTAACTTTCAACACAGAATTTAATTTTGATATAATTTAAACCAATTTTCAAAAGAAATGATACATATCGAAGTCTAGGTTTTTAGTGTCCAGATGTCCAAAGTTCATATCTATTTTGCTCCCAGACCCCCCAATGTGATGACATCGAACATCCAATTTCGAAAAATTCACGAAAATCTCAACTTTGTATAAGGCATTGATCATCTTCAGGTTTAATACAGGCTGTCTAAAACTCCTGTTTTTCTTGCAAAGGGCCTGCATTTTGTTTGAACCAGTTTATATCCTACAAAAGTCCTGCTTTTGAGTAAATTTACTTTGAATCTCGTGCTTTTTTCATACTTGAGACCTTGTCGTTCAAGTGGAAATTGATCAAATGTCTTGTGTTTTTTTTAATGTTTTGTTTGTATATTTTAAATTTTTTATGAATTTTTTGAAAATGACAAAGTTTCATAGTCATTTTTTGTGATTTTGTAAAAGTATGATTTTTTTGGAGAAGGGGGGTATTTTTTTCATTATGGAAAGGTACTGTTTAGATATCCTGAAAAATTCCTACCTTCTGATTTTGAGATTTTGTTACAAAAAACACCCCCAAAATATTCCTTTGGCTGAATTTTTCGAAATTGGGAGTTTGGTAACTCCTTGAATACTGAGACCCTACATTACGATATGCATCACCGTGTGTTTTGAAATTTGTTAGAAAATGAGTTCAGTACTCCCCCCCCCCCCCCCCCCTCGATTGGATCAAAATCATTTTCTTTCTTTTCATTCAAAATTAAAATTTCTTCAATACAAAAGATACGAACGTTTTTTTAGCAATTCATCCAAGTCTGGGTTGTTTGAAAATCGTTATTCGATGAACTCCCCTCCACTCCTGCACATTCGAGATTTCGCTTTCATTTTTCATCTCAATTGGTTCTGCTGAAAAATTGCTCATTATTAAATATTTTTTTTGAAAATCCTTCGACTGGAATGAAAAACAAGAAGTGATGAGACACCCCAATTTTTTTCCTCGAAAGAAGAATCGTTGGAAGTATTTCTTGCTTCGAGCAGAATTTCTGATTTCGACTTATTCGAAATTGAAAAATTGAAGAATAGACGGGCAGGGGAAGGGATCAAGTCGTTCGTAAATTTAATTTAATTTTATACTGCAAATTGTTCCGTCGAAAATTTGCCGCTCGCTGAAACAAATTTTAAAAATAAATCGACGTTAAATTCTGAATTTTTTTCTAGAGATACCCTTCACAATTCGCTGCCACGCCGGAGGTAAGTATTCGAAAGACGAAAAAAAGACGCCGCACAGCGTTACAAAATAAATTATTCCGTTCGACGTAAAAAATGTAAACGTAGCGAAAATTTCGCTTCTGGTTAATTCATTAAAAGGCCTTACGAAATTTACGAATAAATTATTCACGGTTTATTTATCGAAGTACGGTCGAGTCGGCTGAAATTTCACGTATATAAAATCTTTTTATAGCATCATCAGCGCTGCGGCGTAACCACTACGAAATATCGTTTAATTATTTAAGTATCGAAATTTTAGTGAAAAATTTTCCTTCTCGTGTCCCAAAGTTGTACCTTTTTCGAGTAGGATTTAGAAGCAGAAGAAGAAGAATAAATAAGTATATGATGAATGTGGTGTATGTCGCAAGGGTATGAATGGCACGTATATTACCCTTGGTTGCGTTGTATTACGTACACATTTACCCATATTTAGATAGGGTATTACGTATACTATAATTAAATCGTTAGTGTTGTATCGATCGAGAAAATACACGGGTGAATTTCGTCAATGGTTTATTTTTGGGTTGAAAACGCAGCTTAGCCAGCTGGCCTGAGCATTGGGAGGTGTACTTCGACTCGGGTCAGCACCTGTTTAAAATGCCCAGTCCCATAGTCAAGTACTACGTGACAAAACGTTTAGCTCGCTCAAGGTAGGAATATAATAAGGAAAGTTTTTCTCGTATATTGTCGATTTTCGAGCAGGGCAGGTAAGGTGGCGAGGTATCAGTCGAAGAAGGGAAGGATATATAAGGACGAGGGTGTGTATAAAGTTACTCGACGCTAGGTATATAGGGGTACGGGCGCGAGAATAACTTAGTATGTGTGTCATTTTCTCGTCGTAGTCGTCGATATTATGGTAATTTTAGCATCCCCGGTATTATGACTAAAGGAAACGTGTGTTTTGTTCGGAATTACCCCGAAGGCGGCGGCACGGTGGCGAGGTGTTGGTGTATGGTATACTTGGAAATTATAATATATTGGCTTGAGCTTCGCCACGTATACGAAAATAGGAAAATGCTCAAAGGAAAATGAGAGCAATATCGGTGAAAAATTTCTCCGCTATAAATTCAACTCGATTTGATGGATTGTCTTTGTATGTATATGGCGAAGATAACCCCCTTCCACGAATCCTGTCTGGTAATATAAGGATACACTTTGTATGGTGAATTTCTCGTGTAGGTCGATTGATGAAGCACAGCGTTAGGCGAGGAGGAAGACGAAGGTATTTTGTAATTAGAATAATTTAAACTGGGAAAACGTCGAGTCGACGGTGAATTTGGTGAAGATGTGTGTGCGGTCGTATTAGTATTTGTGTTTACATTCACGTTGGAAAATTCTCTCTGGCGGCACGAGTACTCTTGTTTACTTTATAGTAACACGCGAGTTAGATTTGATGCTGGCGTACCCGAGTATATAGGGTGGTCCATTTATAAGGTCGATGGTTTTGAAAATTAAAAAAAAAAAACTTTTGACTGAAAATCTCGAAAACTACTTTTTCTAGAAAAAAACTAATAGCTCGAAGAAGAAACAGAATTTCAAGCTCTACAATTTCCATCCCTTGCATTTTTTTCGTAGCACCCTTAGTTTGGCCAGAAAATCCATGTTTATGGGCTTACAAATGTCGATAATTTCAAACATGAAACAACTTTGACTGCAAAAATCTCAAATGGGAAATTTACAAAGTCGATTCTACAAATTTTTTTTCGTATTTAGCATAGAATATGCTTGATGACTTTTAAACATTTTGTCAGACTTTTTTGGACTTGGAAAAATTTTCAAATTTCCATTGACTTT
>FIZU01051926.1:0-19796 GCA_900064475.1 Pseudococcus longispinus
CATTTTGTCAGACTTTTTTGGACTTGGAAAATTTTTCAGATTTCCATTGACTTTTTGAACTTGAAAAATTTCAGAGATAATGCTGACTTTTAGACATTTTGTTAGACAAACAATTTAGATTTTTTGAACTTGGAAAATTGACTTTCAGACATTTTGTCAGACTTTTTTTGGACTTAAATTAATTTTTAACTTGAAAAATTTCAACTTTATGGACTTGAAAAATTTCAAACAGTTCACATCAGACATTTTGTCAGACAGCATTTTACCAAATGCTGACTTTTTTCACATACCTACTGGTACCTACAACATTAAAAATTTGACCCATGAGCCAAATACCACAATATCAACAAATGTATCTGCTGTGTCACCTTTTACACGCGCATGAAATGAGCCAATTTTCACACGTCATTTTTTATATTTATTTACACGAGTCGAATAGGTATAAATAGAATCTGTGAAATCTTTTCTTTCGTTCATCGCACTCTATATTTTTCTAAGAATAAGCTCGAGTTTCTTCATACGATAAAAACATTTCTAACCTAATCTAGTTACCTTCAACAATCTGCAACTAAGCAGTTTAATTAATTCGCATTACTCGCGGAATGAGTCATCTTGCATATGTGTTGCGATTTCGTTATCAATGTTGACACCGAATGTGTAGAGAAAGCATTTAACACGTCGAATTTATCAGAAATACGATTGTATGTGTATCCTCGCCCATTACAGATAATTTATCTCACTTTACCACGAAATCGAGTTTATTATGACATAATTATCTATTGATAAATGAACAAAGGAAATACATCCATACGTCGAATTATGAAAAGTATTACAATGTACATTCATCTTCATCTTAGAAACGGATTAGTAATTGGTAAAAAAATTACCAATCGAATAAAATAAAACAAATCACGTCGAATTTAATTTCAAACAAGAAAAAAATTAAAATCTTGGATAGTTTATTCTCAAAACAGAATAATTCCAAATTTCAACCAAAAACAAACATTTTACACCCATTTTTCATTAAAAAAAAAAAAAAAATATTAAAAGAGGTTCACTTTGTACCAAAACCGGAGCAACCTACCAACGCCGGGTAGGTATACACTATGCAATCAACCTGGCAACGCAGCATTTCATTCCTACATCAGTTAGGCGAAAACAACGAACCGAAAAATGCAAAAAAGTAAAATCTTCATTTAACTCAGCAATGAAAAACGATCGGAAATTCTTTTAAAAACACGATAATTTACCTCACTTAATTAGTTCCGCGAAAAATTCCATAATCGACACCTTAATATCCGCTTCGATATCCCCAAAAACCCGCGAAAAATGCTCGACAAATGACTCGCGAACTTGGCGTATTTAACTCTCTCAGTGAAGAATTTCGTCTTAAGATTACATAACGAGCGATTTTTTTCCACAGAAACAAAAACCACGACAAATTTTCGGCATATTTTTAATAATTTGAATACTTAATTACATTAGAACGACGCTTGTTGACAAACGATCCGGGTACTCGAACGAGCTGCGTTCTGCGATCCGACACCGTGAGTTATTCGTAAACAATACAGTACCTATGTAGCTTTCTTTACGAACGTGTGGTGTACTGTACTTATCATTGTACGTAGTGGTACGATCTTTACGAATACGCTAATTAAGTAAAATTTATTATTCTTGACGCGTTTGCTTCTCTATTACAGACGTTTATGAATTACAAAGTTGTACCGAACGGAGCCGAACGTGCGATGCGTGTGTGGCGGTGCATTTACGATACGCGAGCGTATTGATTAGAATCAGCTGTTCATCGTATCAGTGTACTTCGCATGTGCGATACGTTTCAAAATGGTAGAGATAATCAATTTCGCTGGTGCACAGTGATGTTCGTAAATTTATATAAATGCTCGGTTTCGAATAAATTTCGCGTGATGAAATGATCGCCCGGACAAGTTGATGGTATGGGGAAAGATCAAGAACTTTTGGAGGCAGCTCGAAATGGAAATGTCACCGTTGTCGAGAAGATACTCAGCCAGAAAGCTAAAAGGAGTGGCCCGTTAGCCAGGTATACTACGATTAAGCATATTCGCCTAAGGTATTCGTCGTATTCGTGATAAATACCCATTTGCTGGCTGCTGCTAGATAATTAATCCAATTTTAAGCCTGTAATTAACCGTGTTCGATTGATTATCGAAACGATGATACCGGTGGAACGGATATCAACCTTGGTATCACTTCCTGTATAAACAATCCCGAGCTGCGGCGGTGATTATTACCTATTGCACCTTTTTTGCGTCCTTTTTCCTTCACCTTTTTGCAAAAAAATTGTTTATTTTATTCGCTTCGAGCCAAATATTGGGCTAGTTTTGCATTTTCTTCGAATTAAATCCAATTATTCAATTTGTAATCCCATGCTGGAGAATAAATCAACACGATACGAGTATTTCAAATATTCGAGGTACTTTCGTCGCTGCATTTCTTCACGTCAGCGCAACGTTTCGACAATTGCTCGGTATTTCCATTCTAATAACGTCTTTCTTTCATAATCTTGCACATTCTCGGTATCGTAACGTTAGGTAGTCGTCGTTGTGTTTCCTCGTACGAACAATTTCGCCACCTCACACGCTCGTTTGTATTATCAGCACTTTGTATTTCAACCGTTAAGATAAATCACACATAAAAAACATCGCATCAATTTTCCTCATTGCTCGCCAAACCCAACGTTTGCCAGCTGATAACAAATATCCCCACGTATCCGCTATTTTGACAAATAACCTCGATAAAACACCTTAATTGGACGCAAAGTTATCGTGTCTCACGTCATATACCCGCACATGACATCAGTCGAGAAAAATCCGTTGCACGATGCAAAAAAAAACCTTCGAGCAGCTGGCGAAAAAAAACCCAGCAGCAGCCCCGTCGAAGCCCTACCTAGAAGAAGATGTAATTTCGTGAGTACTTCAAACGACGCCGCGCCGTAAAGAGGGTCGTAACTTGACGCGATGACCTGATCGATAAACGCGGAAATGAACGAAAAAGGGCATTTACATCGGCTTCACCTTGCTTCGGTACGGTTTCGGTGACGAAAAAGGTACGTCGGTCGCGCGAATCGGTCTAATTTTTTGGGAGATTGATAAAAGAGTTGATGATGAGGTCAGTTTTTTGACCGGGTGGAGTGGAAGTGGCGTAGGGGTGGGCTGGAGGCTTGGATTTCGCTGGAGATTTTTGTAATTTCGAGAGGAGTGGATTTTTAAGGGGAAATTGAACGATATAGGGTGGATCGTTTATAAAGTCGATGATTTTGAAAATTAAAAAAAATACTTCCGAGTGCAAAAATTTCGAAAACTAAGCCCCATAAGAGAAAAATGAATAGTTCTTAGGATAAAGAGAATTTTAAACTCTACAATTTTCATCCCTTGCATTTTTTTCGTAGCACCCTTAGTTTAGCCAGAAAATCCATGTTTATGGGAAATTTGCGAAATTAATCATTTCAAAAATGAAATAACTTTGGTTGCAAACATCTTGAAAACTAAGCCAAGTTTGACTTCAAAAATCTCGAAAACTAAGCATCCCAGAAAAAGACTTCTAGTTCATTAAAATAAGAGAATTTTAAACGCTACAATTTTCATCCCTTGCATTTTTTTCGTAGCGTCCTTAGTTTGGCCAGAAAATTCATTTTAATGAAAAAAATTTACAAAATCGATAATTTTAAAAATGAAACAACTTCGACTGCAATAATCTAGAAAACTACGCCCTCTGGAAAAAAGCTGATGGCTCGTAGAAGAAAGAGAATTTCAATCCCTACAATTTTTATTCTTTGCATTTTTCCCTCAGCACCCTTCGTTTGGTCAGAAAATCCATGTTTATGAGAAATTTGTGGAATCAATCATTTCAAAAATGAAACAACGTTGACTGCAAATATTTCGAAAACTAATCCACTTAGAAAAAATGAATAGCTCGTCGGAGAAAGAGAATTTCAAACTCTACAATTTTCATCCCCTGTATTTTTTCCCTAGCACGCTTCGTTTGGCCAGAAAACCCATGTTTATGGGAAATTTGCGAAATCAACCATTTCAAAAATGAAACAACTTTGACTGCAAACATCTTGAAAACTAAGCCAAGTTTGACTCCAAAAATCTCAAAAACTAAGCCCTTTAGAAAAAAAACTAAGAGCACCTAGGAGAAAGAAAATTTCAAGCTCTACAATTTTTATCCCTTGCTTTTTTTCTCTAGCACCCTTAGTTTCACCAAAAAATTCATGTTTATTGAAAATTTACGAAATCGATCATTTTAAAATTGAACCAACTTTGACTGCTAACATTTTCTAAAGTAGGCGAAGTTTGACTCCAAAAATCTAGGAAACCAAGCCCCCTAGAAAAAAACTATCAGCACCTAAAAGAAAGAAGATTTTAAGCTCTACAATTTTTATTCCCTGAATTTTTTTCGTAGCACCCTTAGTTCGGCCAGGAAATCCATATTCATGAAAAATTTACGAAATCAGTGATTTTAAAAATGAAACAACTTTGACTGCAAAAATCTCGAAAACCAAGCCCCATCGAAAAAAACTAATTGCTCATTGGCGAAAGAAAATTTCACGTTCTACAATTTTCATCCCTTATATTTTTTCCGCAGAACCCTTAGTTTGGCCAGAAAATCCATATTTATGAGAAATTTACAAAGCAGATGCTATTTTTTTCTTGCATTTTTATGTAAACCTGGATTCTCTGGTCAAACTAATGGTGCTACGAAAAAAAGGGAAGGGATGAAAATTGTAGAGCTGAAAATTCTCTTTCTCCTAGAAGCAATTAAATTTTTTTCAGAGGGCTTAATTTTCGAGATTTTTGCAGTAAGTTTTTTTTATCATTTTTAAAATGGCAAACTCTGTATTTTCGAAATTGTGATAATAGGGGCAGGAAAGATAGGTAGGTAATGGATTTGAGTGGTTTAGATTTGAATTATACCCAAACTGGATTCGTTTAGTTGTTATTATTTTCAATGTTCTACATTGAAGTGAATGACCCTCGAAGCACCTTCAAGTACTTGTTCAACGATGAACTAATTCTTTACAACTGAAAAAGTGAAAAACGAATACCATTGATAAGAAATTGACAAATATTTTCGATAATTTTTTTCTACTGAAACAACTCAAGGAACTAGAAGAGGGATTGAACGAACACAAAACTTCCGTGAAATTAAAAAATGAATGAAAATGCAGATAGCGCATTCGATTTAAAAAAGATAAGATAACCCAATGAAAAATTATGCTCATCCAATTACATATAAAATTTTGAAATTCTTCGAAAACATGCACATCGCATACAACAAATAACTAAATCAACGAACTAAACTACTCCGGTATATCGACCAACGTTCTAAATTAAATCAAAAAAAAATTTCATAAAATTTCTCGGAATACGAAAATTATCTCTGTACCCGGCAACACAATTAGGGAGTTAATTATCATCTAATTACGTACGTCGAATCACTCCGACGACTGATAATTTCAACGTCATCACTTTCGCTTGAAAAAAAACCTCTCACCTTGTTCCCTTTTTTTTTTTCGTCGATTGAAAAGTGTATATCGAGACTGAAAAAAAAAACACGCACACGAATCAGCCAACGCCTCTGTCTACGGGTATTTTCCATCGCAGAAGGCACCTGTAGCTGGTGCTGTATACTAAGTAATAATTCCGCATCGTGTATTTTGCCCGTTCCCGTTGCCGGTTGTGTAAACTGTTGCATGGGTTTGTTTTTATTCGTCGACGATCGTCGGTTATTTCTGTATACAGGCATTTACGCTGGGAAATGTTATCGGTGGTTTTTTTTCTCGAGCTGACCCCGACGACGTGATATAATAAATCAAAAGAAAATTAGTAGTAAGCGCCTGTTCGAGTAGAATAAATTGCCTTTGCTTTCTTTTTATCACGCGGTTGTGGAATACGTCATGTTGGTTGTCGTCGTGACAGGGCTTCCTTCGTCTGGTATCTGATTCATGTTTCGTTGTATGATTCATCGATAGGTAGTATGTTTGTATGTACAAAGAAGTCGATGTAAACAAGCTACTTAATTTTTTAAAACAATGGAAACTTTTTGCTGGACGTAGTTGAGCTTTGGTGATCGAGCAACTGTTTGAAAAAGATGTTCAAGAAGCTGGCGAATCGTTCGGAGAGTTGGATCTTAGGAAAATCGTTCTTATGAAATACTTATTTTGAAAAAAAAACGATTTCGTTTTTTGAAAATATTAAAAAAGATTCCATAGAATGAGTCGTTTGCTAATAAATGAATCATTTCGGCAGTGAATCGTTCGAAAACGATGCATGGGTGAATTTTTCATCACGTCGAGTAATTTATTTTCAAGAATTGTTTCCTTCAAAATATCAAATGTTTTTGATTCAATTTGACAAACCGAATAACATCGTTCGCGAACGAATGACTCATTTCTTCAAGATATCATTGCAAAGTCCCAAAATATTGTTCAATTTTTCGAATAGGTACACGACTTTTTTCTGACAAAAGATCATTCTGAATGCTAATGAATCATTTATTGATGAATCGCTCACGAACGACTCGATAGTGAAAAACGGATGATATTTGAGGTCATTCGTTTGAAAAAAAACTTCGAAAGCGGTTGCAGAAGCTGAAAGTAAAATGAAATCGTTCGCGAACGAATGAATCACTTTTTCAAATAGTTAAAATTTTTGATCCGTGAATTTTTACGGCAAAAAATCATTAAAAATTTTTCTCAAGAGTCAATGAATCATTTTGTAAAAATTCGTAAAATTGACGGGATCTGAGATGAGTCAATTTTTGAAAAATAAAATGGTTCGAAATAGTTTCCAAAAAGAGCATGAATAATGAAATCGTTCACGAACGAATGAATCAGTTCTTTAGAAAATCATTCCCAAGTAACACAGCATGAATACACGACAATTTTTTTTTCAGTAAAAATGATTCAAAATGCAAATGAATCTTTGTCAAAAGAGTCGGTGAATCGTTTTCTGAATAATCGTTCGCGAACGAATTAATAAAGAAAAATTGATAGCACCTGAGATAAGCCATTAAAAAAAATAAAACTGTTTGATAGAGTTTGCAAAAGCTGAACGAAAAATGAAGTTGTTGGCGAACGAATGAATCACTTTTTCAGACAATCGTTCAATTTTTTTGCACATCGTTATGCTAAAAATAATCTTTAAAAATTTCTGAAGAGAATCGACGAATCATTTTCAGATGAATCGTTCGCGAACGATTTGATAACAAAAAATTTATTTGATCTGTGATAAATCGTGTACTAAAAATAAAATTCTTCGCAAGAGCTCGTAGAAATTGAATGAATATTGATATCGTTCGCAAACGAATGAATCACTTTTTCAGAGAATCGTTTAATTTTTCACATGCGATTTCAAAATTATTCCACTGTCATGTCACTTCAATTTATTTTTTAAAAAGTAACCGACGTTTTTACATGGTTATTTCTTATGTGGGTGGGAGAGGGGGGGAGGGGGTGTTTGCATCACAAAATTTTGTTACGTTGCCTTTGGAAGTCTTTTTGAACGTGAAAAATTTCAGAAATTCACTCAAGCCAAATGACTTTTTGAACATGAAAATTTCAGATTGTATAAGAGGTTCAATCGATTGTAAAATTTGTTGAAATTTTCATAAAAATCAATTGAAATGTGAAAAAAATATCAAAAAATCATGTAAACCGTCGCAAGTGCTGTTAAATGTTCACAAAACTGAGTGTAAATGTTGAAAAAACGGTCAAAAATCATGAAATTCGTCATAAATCTCGTACAAACTACTAAAATTTTCACATTTTTTCAAATTTTCATAATTTTTTAAAACCATTTTCGCGTTATTTTTAGCGACTTTTATAAAGAGTTTTGCAACGTTTTTCGTGGCTGTTCAACCATTTTTAGAAATATTTTTCATAATTTTCACAAGATTCTCGATTCATTTTATGATTTTTTTTGAACTTTTTAACGAAATTTGTACCTCCAAATTCTTATGAAAATTTAAGAAATTTTAAAAGAATTTCCAGCTCTTTATATTTTTTACAGAATTAGAAACCTCAACAATTTAAATAACATTTTTGACAATTTTAATGATTTTTCCACAATTTTTACTGATTTTTGTAAAAATTTTGACAATTCAAACATATACAATTTTTATGATTTTTTGAGCCAATTTTATTACATTTTCAATAATTTTTATGAAAATCTGAACAATTTTTAAATGGTGATTTCTTGAAATTTCTACAATGTTTTTATCAATTTTTATGAAAATTTCAATAATTTCCACAAGATTTTTTTAACAATTTTCGTGATTTTTTTTGACCAATTTCACAATATTTTCGAGAATTTTCATGGAAATCTTCATTGTTTTCATGAAATGCGAACTACTTACTTTAAAACATTTTAAATAATTTTCAGTGAATTTCGTTCGCAATTCAAAAATAAATCATTCCCTGTTGTGTAATTTTCCATTGTATCGTTCGCGAACCATTCATCAATGAAAAATTGCTCAACAATTTTGAAAATAAGTCGAAAGAAAAAGAATAAACTTTTTCTAAAGTTGTCACGAGGTCAACCCAATCATTCGAAATGAATCGTAGGCGAACAATTTTGTTGCAAATTACCTACTTCCCATAACTATTTTTCATTTTTTATATTTCGATTAGTCTTTTCCTGAAAAATGAAGAATCCTCTAGGATATGTGATATCTCTGTTTACAAAAGCAATATGTACCTACTTATGAAATAACTTCATCCTTCATCATTAATTACGTTAATAATAATTTCGATAATTTCTATGTTACAGTTTACGAAGGGGTCCAGGAGCCAATGTCCAAGATACCAGTGGATATTCGGCTCTACATCATGCAGCTCTCAATGGGCACAAGTAAGAATTTTGTTTCAAAATTACGTACCAACGTGATTAGAATAGATAAGCTTATCAACCTCACTCTCATTCATCATTTTCTTCTGCTGCTGACCTATTACAATACATTATAAATTGGTCTCAATGAATGGCAATTGGATCGAGTGATTCAATTGTGGAAAATCGTTTCGATGAATCACGTCGTACTACTTCCTATTTCCCAAACGAACTGATTGCATTGATTTATCATATTAAAAAAGTGATCGTATGAGGGAAATAATTGGTCAAGTGGACTTAATTACATGCGTGGAAATTTTAATTGTGAGATTATCAAGATCAAAATTTTTTCACAACTTCCTTCTTGGTTGAAAATCGAGAAATAAGTGTGAATTACGTCATTAGGTACATAAAGTTGAAAAAAAAATTCAAGGTTTCGGTACGTTTCATATCTTATGTGTAATTGTTCGTTAAAAAGAATATATTTTACTTGGAAGGGTTTCTCTCAAGGATTAATTTTTCTCATTCAGCACCTAATGCATTTTTTCAACCAAACTTTATCGCTTTCAAGACGTTCGATAAAAGTTGTAAAATTAATAAGCCATGGAATTTTCAAAAGATAGCGCTTTCTAAGAAGAAAATAAAGTCGTCACAATACAGATGAAAAAAAAAATATGAAGGAGAAGGGGACCTACTCGTAAATCAGCAATTCAGCAAATAACCTGACCTTTAAATAAAAACTATTAACAAGCATTTGCAAACCTGCAACATAAAATTTTACGAAACGACCATCTGTTTTAATTAAATTAACTAGACTCGAAGAGAAGACGCTTCTTCATTTGGAACACTTGTTCACCAGCTCAATACACGCGAAATAAAAATAATAGCTCGACTGTCGAGCGAAAAAAAAATTAACTCTGACGGATGTTTCATGGAATTAAACATTTGGTGCTTCTTATATAAGTATTTATAGCTCTGTACGAGTCTGGATGTCGGGATCAAAAACAATGCGATAATTAGACTGTGCATAATGTCTGGGGTGATCGTAAAGCACATCTCCCGTAGGCTCAAAACATTTATGACCGTTGCGCGAGTCAAGTCTGGCGGAATAATTCAATTTCGAGACATGTTGAATTTTCAAATTGAAATGCATAAAATATAGACGGAGATTTTAGTGTGTTGAGTGCTCGAAACTTTATTCTTACTCGAACTACGGTACATGTGATTTAAAGCTTGGTAAATAATCCAATTTTCAGGGAACGCGTGCGCAAATGTAGACGTCGATGAAAGTCTCTCGAGTATTTTGTTTTGTGTTGTCGTAGTTCGCGTGTTTAGCTGAAACTTTGGTTAAGTACATTTGACAGTGGAAAAATAAAAAAATCGACCGAAAAAGCGAGAATTGTAGTATTATTGATTTGGATTCCCAGGGTGTCTCAAAAAATCATCAACTGATGCCCATTCCGTACTGAAGGAGGAGGGAGGGGTTGAGGAAGAAATAGAGCTTATAATGTTTCGAGAGTCGCATATTTTGTACTTGATGCTTTGAGATTTTCGCATCAATTGCAATTTGGAAATTTTTTCGTAGTGACGTGTTTTAAAGAAGATAAAATTAGCTTTCGAATGATATGATTATTTTTAAATATCGTTTAATTTTTCTATGTAAGAAATCATGAAAAAAATCCAATGATAAGTTTAAAAAATTTCACGAAACCATAAAGTAATGATATCATATGAAAGCCAATTTTATTTCATTTCTAATGTTATTACGAAAAATTTCCCCAATTGTTACTTCTTCATTAAGTTATGAGAAAAATGAGAGAAGTTGATGGGAAAACACCAATTCGAAAGGCACAGAGAATTTCATCTTCACTACTGCAAAAATGCTATTTTATACATGGTGTCCCATCTTCGATTGAAAAGAAGACAAGTCGTGATAGTAGTCGCTGAGAGCCACAAAAATCTTCCAAGTACATAATTTTCTAGTGCCAAAATTTAAGGAGCAAGAATACAACGTCAAAGAATAGAAGTTATAATTTTTCGTGTTGGGGGGGGGAGGGGGAGGAGGAATTAAATTTCTCAAATGAGAAGTTTTGCCAAGTTACAGAACTCAGAATGACAAACAAAATTGTTTATGTTGATATGACCTAATCTAAAACATGGTAGGAGCCACAAGAATAACGAATTAATGATTAATGAAATTTAAAGTTGGGAAAAAATTATTCTAAAAACTGTGAAATATAGATTTTCTCGAATTTATAGCTCCTTCAATTTTTAGACTACGCCTCATTCTAAGCACAAAAAATTAGAGCCTCAAAATTTTTTTTTTCAAATCTAAAACGTCATTTGACTAAAAAAATCGAAATGTTTGAAATTTTTTCTAAAAATCCAAAAAGTTTATTTTTTATACTCTTTCCAAGTTCGAGAAGTCAGTCCAAAAACTCAATTTTTTCAAGTCTAAAAAGTAATTTCTCATTTGACTAACAAAAAATCAGAATTTCATAATTTTTTCTAAAAATTCAAAAAGTCGATTTTGTTAATTTTTTTCAAATTTAAAAAGTCAGTCTGAAAAGTTGATTTTTTCAAGTCTAAAAAGTCATTTCATTAGCAAAAATTAGAATCTTTCAATTTTTTTTTGAAGTTTAAAAAGTCAATTTTTTCAATTTTTTTTAAATTGAAAAAGTCATTCTAAAAATTAAATTTTTTCAAGTCTAGAATGTCATTTCTCATTTGTGTGACATAAAATCAGAATTTCAGTATTTTTTCTAAAAATCCAAAAAGTCCGTCTAAAAAGTCAATTTTTTTAGTTTTTTTTCAAATTGAAAAAGTCATTCCAAAAACACAATTTCTTCAAGTCTAAAAAGCCATTTCTCATTTGTCTGAAAAAAACAGAATCTCAGAATTTTTTCAAAAATTCCAAAGAGGCAACTTTTTCAATTTTTTTCAAATTCGGAAAGTCAATTTAAAAAGTCAATTTTTTCAAGAGTAAAAATTCAAATTCAAATTTCTGATTTTTTCCCTAAAAATCCAAAAAAACAATTGTTTTAAGTATTTTTCAAGTCCAAAAAGTCATGTAAGTAACAAATAATTAGAATCCTAATTTTTTCCAAGTTCAAGAAATCAGTCAAAAAAGTCATTTGACAAACAAAAAATTGGAATTTCTGAAATTTTTTCCAAAAGTCCATAAAATCAATTTTTCAATTTTTTTTGAAGTTCAAGAAGTCACGTGGGTAACAAAAAATTATTATCTCAATTTTTTCCAAGTTCAACAGCATGAGAATGAAAAATTAATACGAGTAGGTATTTACCTCAGAAATTTTTTTCTAAAAGCTCAAGAAGTCGATTGTTTTTAATTTTTTTTTCAAGTCTAAAAAGTCATTTGGGTAACACAAATTTTTAGGATTGTTCCCCGCCATATAAGACATAGGTACTCATTAATATCTTTCAATTTCTAATCGTTGAAGTATCGTAGTGCCTTCAATTTTGAGAATAACCCATATGTGTAGGTATAAATGAAGATTTTTGTAGATCTCACTTTCAAAAACTATGTATGTAATCAGGCTTAAAACAAAGAAGAAAATTTTCATGAATTAAATTTCTGGTGCAACAAACAGAAATTTCAAACATCTTTTCGTCGAAATTACAACCTTTTGAAAATTTTCAGAATATTTCAAAACTAAACTTTGGGCAATTTACATTTGTTACCAAAAATTTTCATTTCTCCATTCATGTGCTAAAATTTTATAGAATTTTCTCACTCGAACGCCTGCATTTCATAATTTATGTTAATCAAGTAACACGAGAGAGAAAATGGCTCGAGTAAAGAGAAGGCGAAACGACTCTCCACGTCGTAATGACCGTTTAATAATTTCCATAACTTTTATGACCTCTTTTAACCACCATGTTTCAATGAAACCTATGCTTAATGTAATTTTTTATTCGTGGTATTAAGCAGATCATAACAATAACCTTTATCGAGATCTCATTAACAAAAAACTTTAGAATTAACTCGACATTTACTGCAAATGAAAAACCCCTTATTGATACGTAGAATCGCTTGTAAATATTTCGAAATATTGAACAACGACAAAATTCTCCATTTCGGTTCGAAAATTTGCGCAGCAGGATTTCGCAATCACGTACAAAACGATGTTTATTATCCACAAAAGGGCGAGAAAAAGGATTTCCCAAGGGAGATGTTTCATCTGCGTCGTAACATACCTTATATTTTTTTCCTATTTTTGAATCCATCTGTGTACCTGCAACCAACACACAAGGCTAACCTTTTACACGTACTGTTTTGTGGTATTTTTTGCAGAAAAATAGTAGAATTGTTATTGACGAACGAAGCATCGGCGAATATCGTAGACGTTAAAGGATCATCCCCGTTACACTTGGCGGCTTGGAGTGGTAATGTGGATATCGTGCGAATGCTATTATGCCACGGACCTTCGATTCCTAATGTTAATTTAATGGTGCGGAAAGTATTTCTAATAATTTTCCATCTCGTAATACGCGACCGACGCACTTACGTTGCGAGCTTTCTTTCTTCGAGCCCCGCTTCCCTTATCCTGATTCCAATGGTGTAGCGTAACCCGTCATTCGAAAAATTATCAATGTTGGTTTTATTTATTATTACATGCGAGATCTTTTAAAGTACGAGTACACACGCGCCAGAACCAGGAAAGGGGAAGAAGGTTGAGAGATTAAATGATATCGAATGTGTACGTCCGCGTGAGCTGGCGGAACTCGTTCGTTGTAATATTTTTTCTTTCTTTTTTTTTCGCCTGTTAATACGATTATATTCGAATTGAATTGATTTCAACGTCGTGTATGCGTATGTTTTGCAGACCAAAGATAATGAAACGGCGTTACATTGCGCGGCTCAGTATGGGCATACCGAAGTGGTATGCTTGTTATTGGAACATTCCTGTGATCCCACCATTAAAAATAATAAGTACGAAACAGCTCTTGATCTCGCAGCCCAATATGGCAGGTATGTGGATAGTGATAATGGATAAATTATGTAGACTGCTCGATTGATTCGGTGAATATTTCGTGATCGGTTGTTTGAGCAAGATATTCAGACAGGTAGTTGGTGTTAAATGAATCATACGCGAACGAATCGAGCTATTTGTGAATGAATTCATTTAGGATCAAAAATTGAACTTATTCCCAAACATGCAGAGCCAAATTTAAACAAAACAAAACAAAACAAAAAATATATGAATTACTTACCACAGCCAAAACTTGATGGTCAAAAAACTTGGTTTGTCCTGGAAACTGAAACAGAAATGAAAACTGTATCAACATGTGTCAGCGTGTCTGATACAGACAAAATTTTGGTGTTTTATCACAAATTAGAAATTTTTAGAACCTCGATGCTTCATAACATATCTAAACGTCAAACAAAATATTTTGAAAATAAATGATCTACAAACTTTCATTTATTCACTCAAACTCCAGATCCATTAATTGTTTGCCATTTCACCCCACAGATTAGAAACTGTCGATTTACTAGTCAGAACTCACCCAGAATTAATTCAACCATATAATGGTCCTTCCAGCGTGAATTCCATATTTCCCCACACCCCATTACATCTCGCCAGTAGAAATGGGCACAAGTAAGTGCATCAGCCAAAGCGCAATTTTGGAGCTATTTTTGAACTTTTTATCATCTGGAGGCATTTTTTTCACCCTGCTTTTCTAAAATTCGCAGAGCTGTTGTCGAAGTTCTCCTCGAAGGAGGAATGAACGTGAACGTTCGAACCGGTTCAGGGACGGCGCTTCACGAGGCTGCATTATGCGGCAAAACCGAGGTTGTGCGTACGCTGTTAGAAAACGGAACAGACTTAAATATAAGAGATGCCCAGAATAATACCGTAATCGAAGTCTTAAAACAATTTCCATGCCACGTGGTGCACGATATTTATTCATTAATCAAAAGTAAGTGCTGTCGATGTTTCAAATATTTCTTATGCCGAAGATTTTTCTCAATTTCAATTGCTTGATCTCTTCATTACAGAATACCGAGCAATGTACAACGAACGGGACGATCTCTTCCCGACGTCTTTATTAGGTAGCCCTTTCGATAATTTAGATTCGGCTTCCCCTAGCAGTGTTTCTTCAATGTATTACGACTCGTACGAGAGAAGACTGTCTAGTTCGTGTTCGATTTCAACGTAAGAATAATTCATTAATTTGACACTCCACGAGACAAATTTTTACCATTTTCATTTTCTTGTACCAAACAGGGCATCGGATATATTGCATAATCGTTATAGCTCGTATAATCAACCAGGTCTGTCGAAGTCTCTAATGGACACCAATTATCTACAAGATGATTTATCGTGTTCGCGATCTCGCGACTTCGACTCCGTTAGCGTTTGCTCAACAGCATCAAGTAGTTGTAGTCGCGATAGAAGGTCTCCGTATATGCACGGAACTAGTGGTCAGTTACCTAGTCCTGGTTCTTTAAGTAATAAGATTTCGGTAAGTTCACCTTTTGACTGACCTCACAATTCTCCAAAAGAGATGTCACAACTCTATTGATTTACTTTTTTGCACAGCCTACCCCGCCGAAAAAACCTCCAAGAAGAAATTTATCCATATCACCAACCCATGCGATGCCCGGTATGTTATTGTCTTCCGAACAAAATGGTTACGATTCATGCGATTACGCCTTCATCAGGAATAGCTCGCAAGATCAACTAGAATACAGCGATGGACAGGTAAGCCAACCTGGGTTCCAGGATTCAGTATTTTTTCACACTCACTAACGGGAATGGAGGTTTTTGTACTCTGTATTTCTCATTAACCCTCTCTTGCGAGTCTTTTCTTCGAACTAAAATCTTTGAAAAATCTGTTCTTTTAAATTTAATTTACTTTATAAGGGAATGATTCAAGTTTTCAATATGCACTACTTACAAAAAGTAACAATCTTCAGAGTTCACTACTTTCTCTATGGTCTATATTTTCAAATAAGGAATTTTTTTTGTAATTGAATTAATAGAAAGAGCACATTTTCATCGTTTTTATGAAATTTGAACTGTTTTTAAAACATTTTGAATAATTTTCAGTGAATTATGTTACTTAATTTATCACTAAATTAGGGCTTAGACCAACACTAGGCCACAAAATAACTAAACCTGGATCGAAGCTCACTTGACTCACCCTATTGCAGAGAGAAGTCGAAAGAACCATTTCTGTTTCATAAAATTTAGTCCAAATTCTTGTATTTTTTTTACAACTCATACAAGTACTGACCAGATGAACACCTATTACACTCATAACTTTGGAAATTCTTCCAAAATTGACAAATTTCTGTTATTCTGAGTCTGACACACTTTTTTCAACTGTAGAAAATTTCTCAAAATTGCATCTTCAATTTTTTCAAAGATCCATAGTAAGCTCTTTCTTCTACTACTCACTAAAAAGTTATATTTTTTGTCGTACTTTCATGCTAATCCAAAACAAAACTCTTCCACTTTTCTAATTTGGAAAAAACTCTTGCTGCAAAAAATCGCACATTTACTACTTCGGTGTTGGAATATGGATGCCTAGCAATGGTGATATGTTGCTAAATTCGCTCTCGGTTCAACATATGGAGGCTTTAATGCGCAGGGGGATGTGGAAAGGCCACTTCACTAATAAAATCGATGACCACTCCGATAATATCCTCGTTACACACCCTTAGGAATCCAATATCAATCTAAGACACCTGCAAATACTCACAAATCCAATCCTCCTGATGTACATCCCCTCACAACATTATTTTTCTACCCTTTTGCTAGATGACAAATGGAAATCGTAAAACACGCGATGGTGTCCTGAGACGTGGCAAATCAGCCGAACACTACGGCGACAACAAATTCCGTCACAGTGTCATGATCGACATGAACGAAAAACCCAACGTCATGGTACGTGGCAAAAGCGAAGATCTACAACTGCTAGATCCTAAATTCCAACCAATAGCCATCACCTCGGTCCATGGCAACATCCCATATCGCACCACAAACCCTCGACGTAAATTACGCCGGCACACCAATGACAAACTTTCGGACGCTTATGATCCGTCGGTAATCCTTTCTCGGGGCGATTTACCATTTCGCAAAGTCAGCGAGCCAAACCGATCTCCGATCACGATCGAACGCATCATCGTCGCATCTGCTGACCGGACCAATTCCAATACATTGAAGTCATCTCAAGAGAGTTTACTCAACGACCACGGTAACTTGAGAAGGCAACCTTTACGTAATTGTCCTCTCAGTCCGACACATTACACGCAACCTCCGACACCCGATCATCCGCCTCCTTCTGCTGTTCAAGCTGAGAAACGCATCCATGATCGGATTCGACCTTTGAGTCAGGTTAGTTATTCCCAAACCTCTGTCTTTTGTCGTTTCCTCGAGTTGGATGAGTAGTGTATCGAGTTTTCTAAGCTTGTTGTGGAAAAGTCATCATCGTCGATGTCTTCTGTAGAGCTTTGGTGTCTTGTTCATGTGCTGATTGCTTTTTTCGCATGTTGATTAGAATGTTGTGTGGTGTTTGCATGATTAACGATGTAGTCTATGTGCTTCAACTTCGTTAATGTTGTTTACGCGTATCCATATCGATATCTCGTTAAGTGCCAGCGAAATTCGCAGCACCGGCGGTGAGATTAATTGCCCTTGAAATGGTGTACACGATACGCTTCTTAATACGAGTACGTTTGTGGCTTTGGTGTTAATGTATCCATCGATCGATACGAATTCAACCAAATGGATGAATTTTGCGCTTTGTAATTTAAGTACCATACTGATCAACGAACGAACTGACGAATCGAAAAGCACGTGCGTTAAATGATGCGTTCAATCCCAATATTCGGATGTAATTTTATACTCGAGGGGGGGGGGAGAAGAGGGGCTCGGTTGCATAACGCCACCGATTCCGTGCACCTCCTGACATTGTGAACTACATTATGAATCTATTTTTTTCTACCATTTAAACGACCCCAAAAAATTTCACTAAACTTTTCCTAACGACTCATCTGACATTTGAAAATCTACCGAGGGAGGTACTCGTAATATGGTTTTGTTAAATGTCAACCACTCGACTCGACAATGTCAAAATTTCAACGATGCAATTCGAGCTGGTATGTCGACGAGACCAAAACGTAATTCGGGCTGAACCCAAGTTTCTTTTCGTGATACATAATGCACCGTTGTACAAACGTATTGCGAAGTTTGATGTGTATGAAAAAAACTACAGACTCTGATACCGAATGCCATCGTATTACGTACGTTAGTTTCGACAGTCACGAGTACGAAGATGAGTGCATCGATTGCGACTGCGATGCTGAAATCGATTTGTTTTCGATACAGGAGTACAGCAATCTGAAAAGGAAATCGAGGGATATTGAGACCGAAACTGAAGAGGAGCTGTTACTTTTGGTGTTTCCGGGTACTACTTATGACGCTACGTCCAACGGATCGCTGTCCAGTAGTGTTTCATTGAGTGATAAAAGCGTCTCGACGGAAAATAACACGGTGGAAGAATACGTCGGCGATGTACCATTCGCAGGTAAGAGATCGATTTTGTATGAAGTTAATTAGTTAGTATTTCATAAAAATAAATTAAGAGATATTTTCTGTCGAACACACAAATTTTTAAGACACGTAGAGGTAGAGGAATTTATATATGAGTGGATTGTTTTGTGGATAAACATCGAGGTATGAAGAAATATGGTGCAAGCTGCAGTTTTAAAGGTGGGCGGGAGGGAGGAGGGCAAATTTTTGAGATCAATACTGGAGGTGCAGATAATAATCCATAGCCTTCAAACCAGTGATTCTTCTAGCCAAACTACATAGAGTATTTTTGTCCATCTCAAGATTCATCTAACTCAAAAATTGAAGGAGCCCTATTGAAATGTACCGCGGGGGGGGGGGGGGGGGGGGGGGGGGCTGCAACCAGACACGAAAATTGACGTCGAGTCCCCTGAGGTTGTGGAGATTTTACTGCCACATGTGTGGTGTGCAGCATGTGCAGGAAAAATTTAGCCATGATTTCTGACCATGTGCGATTTGGAGTCACGATGGATCTCCCCATAAAGGCACTTCCTTGCGGGCATATTGCCCACGGTGCATGTATTGTGGGAAATTCGAACGACCCACGTCAGTTTATCACTTGCACAGTATGCGACACAGTGACAAAAATGGCAGATGTCAAAGTAATTGAAATATACACAGCCCCACAAGTCAAACAACTCCCATATGCCGATAAGAGAGAGATATACTACCTGCGAGACTTGACCCGGAAATATGAAGAACGTCTCACATCATGCGCTAGGAGAGAGGAACATCAGGAGGCTCTGATAAAAGGAAAAAATGCAGAAATTACTTTGTTAGTGGAAAGGTACAAAGTGTGCAGACAGAGTTAGCTGTCGAGAAAAGAACCACAGTCAGATTAACAGCAGGCATTGAGTCAATTACGGAGCAGCGAGCCGACGAGAGGCGGGCCTATGAAGATGAGATAAAGAAATTGAGCGAAACTCAACCCCAGCTACAGATCAAATACTTGGGAAAAATATCAAAATGCATCTACTAGGTTGAAGTGGCAAACGAGTACGCGCTATACAGTTCTTATGACTCATTACCCTTGGGGAATGGAGCGGTTTACCAACTCATCAAGATTCGTCTAACTCAAAAATTGAAGGAGCTACAGCCATTTAGAAAACGAAACTTGGCTTCAGCCTTCAATACTTTAAATTTGGGCTTGAACAGAATTTGAATACGTATAATTTCATCTTACAGGGTATAAATAAAATGAACAGAAAAAAGGTTCTTAATACTGAGTTTTTTTCAAAATTTTGTTATCATCTTAGGTATAACATTTTTTTTTTTCAAAGTCCCAAAACTATGGCAACATTGTTAAAAAAATTCAAAACTGAAAAAA
>FIZU01051927.1:0-10434 GCA_900064475.1 Pseudococcus longispinus
AAATTGAAGGAGCTACAATGATTTGAAAATTTGTAGGCTTCATAACTCCTTCAATTTTCAATTTATGCAAAATTTTGTAAGCATCAGTTTTTGTTGAGTTTTTTAAGCTCTACAAAATGATCAAATGATTTTTAGCCCAACTCCACAATTGAAAACATAAGAGACCATTTTTAAAATTTTTTGAAAGAAAAAATTGAATTTTGAGAACATGCCACTTTTCATATTTTTAATAATTGTAGCTCCTTCAATTTTAGAGTTATGCTGAAAATTATTCAGCCATTTTGTAGAGCTCAAAAAATTCAACAAAAAATTACTCTTACAAAATTTTGCATAACTTGAAAATTGAAGGAGATATGAAGCATACAAATTTTCAAACCATTGTAACTCTTTCAATTTTAGATCTAGGCAAAACATGAATATTATTCATTTTGTAGAGCTTGAAAAGTTCTACAAAAAAGTTGACAAAAAATTGCCTATCTGTATCATCAGAGGAGTTACGACGTTTTGAAACATCTGCCAGGACTAGTGCATAACTTTGCCTCTTCAAATCCTGGGACTGGCGAACATGCCCTACTTATGTAGTTTGAGTAGCTGCATCTCTGCTTTGAAGGCGGTGCACTGCTACCAAAATACCCTGTATAATTCATATTGTAAATCCTTGTGTGTATCTCCTTCAATAACGAGATTATGCAAAAACCAGCATGTTTTGCAAGATGTAGTTACGTATTCAAATTTTAAGCTGTTATGCCCCTTTTCATTTTTTAAATTGCTCTACCTCCTCCAATGGTGGAGTTAGACAAAATATGCACATTATTTAATTTGTTGAATATAAAAAGTTCTATCAAAAAGTTTGCAACAAATTTTGTCCAACTTACAGTCTAAAAGAGTTATAAAGCCTACAAATATTCAAATCATCATAGTTCCTTCAATTTTGAATTTATGCAAGAGTTCAAAAAGTTTAGCAAAAAGGTTTGAGACTAATTCTGTAACATTCAGCAGAAAAAACATCACAATTGCATAACTGCGCTTTTCAAATCCTGGGGTCAACAAGTATACAAACACTTGTGCTGTTTCGGCAGCTGTATCACGAATTTGAAGGCGATGCACTACTACTGGAATACCCTGTACACATGATCGGTTTTTGAATCGTCATCCACACCTTCTGCAATTCGACTTACAAAGTTTAACATCGTACTCACCTTATCTCCATATTCCGAGGGCAAATATGAGAATTGAATCGATGGCATGAATACATTAGCTTGTAGCCATCTTATATACAACTCTTCCGATACTTTTTCGTGATATCCATTACCTCCAACCATATCCGGCAACACGAACGGATACCCCAGTATATTCATTTGCAATAAAGTAGGTATAAAAGTAGAAAACGCCAATCGCCCATCCCACGTAGATTCACGATCCATCATACGTACAAATATGGGGTATTTTTGAGTACCTCTGCCATCCCTCACCTCAATCATTGTACCGAATTCTGCAGCAGCTTCTATATAATACTTCAGATTGGTTTCGGGATGATCTTCAGCCATTTGATGGAACATGGCTGGCGGTGGAGACCAAGTACTCTCACCAGCGTCGAATTTAAAAGAGTCGACTCCAGTTTCTTCCTGTAACTTTCTCAGTCTATTTTGCCACCAAGCTTTAGCTTCAGGGTTTGTGAAATCGATCAGGCTAGCTGGCCCATTCCACCATTTAGTATTAATCGATCCTACATCATTTATTACAAAATATCCTTTTTTGACTCCTACATCATGGTATGGATCGCAATCCAGGTTAACGAATGGATGTACCCAAAAAGTAACTCGAAAGCCCATTCTCTTTAGTTCTTGAATTAATCCTTTCATGTCCTCGAATTTTTTCGTATCTACGGTCAAACTGCCATAGCACGTTTCCCAATTATCATCGATTTCCAACTGACTATTCGGTAATCCACTCTCAGTGATTAGTTTCGCAAAATCCATTACATTGGCTGTATTTACATCAGCTTTGTATTTTGCCCACGTGGACCATATCGGATATCTGACCATTCTCTCATCCGGAATACCACTCGGTTTACCTAAGACATTTTCTATCGCATGCTGAGCAGCTTCCTTCAAGTTGTCTAATTTGCAAAGTGTGTATTTTAGCTGAGTCACGTCACTTTTCCTAAAATATGGCGATTCTCTCGATGCGATTATTTCGAAATATCCTTTATTCTTGTCCTGAGATATAAACAAAGGTGTGGTTTGATCCACGTACAAATACATCCCGTTTGTTACCAGCCATAAAGGCTCCACTTTGCCCGAGTCTTCCCATCCTTTGGTCACATACGGATATTTATTATATTCGATGAAATCTGCCGGCCATTTTTGTAGATCATGTTCAGGACCTCCATACAAGTAAACGTTCATTGTATCGAAACGTACTTTTAATGGTTTATCTAATTTTGTGCTCAGATCGTATATATCACACTTGTCGTCTTTTTTAGTGATTTGGAATTTGGCCATATCTGACCATTGTAAGCAGTAGGTCTTGCTGTCTTTTGCACAATTTGTCGGAGCCGCGTTGTTGATTGGTGATACATCGATAGAATGATGGAAACCTGATTTATCCCCTAAAAGAGCAATAAATTATGAGCTGGGTGAGGTGGCTTATGGTTGAAACGAGGAGTTGAGAATTTTGGAAGGATGCAAACGTACCTTTTAATTCGTGAGCGTATTTTACAAATATGTAATTAGGTTCTACGGTGATTTTTCCCTCGAAAGCATTCACTCCATTTGTAATTAGCAATCCTAAGTTGCTCAAGAAATAGAGCAATGTAATTTCTGAAATTTTTAGTTCAATAATTAGGCTAACTTCTTTATTATTTTTTTTTTTGGATAGTTCGATTAATTACTTATTTGGATTATCGATGCCTCAAATTGAATTCAAAATCATAAAAATTGTATTTATTGGTGAAGAGGATGGAAAGGGCAAAAATCTAATTTTAAAACTTTTTGGACAAAAATAATCGTGATGTAGAGTAGGTTTTGCAGTACAAAAAAATTTATTTTGATATCGATATTTGTTTTTCAATATTTCATGATTTTTATATTGATATTATCAATATCTAATTGTCTTTAATATTCCAATTTCTAATAAACACTATCTAACTTACTTGAATTGAATAACTTCAAACTGATTTCCAACATTTTTATTCTTTTTCAAGTGAAGTTTCTGGAAAAAGTTTAGGAAAAAGTTATACCTACGTACTCGAAACTTTTTTTTTTAATTTCAATATTGAGCTAGGTTGTAAGGGGGCCTCCTGAAGTGTTTTTTTAGGCAAACTAATTGCTCTGTTGCAATCTGTTATTTACGTATTAGGCTATTATTGTTTACTTATTTATTCTTTCCTTGTATTATAACCTCACAAATAATACTACACATACCTACCTATGCTGAAGGTGTGATTAAATATATAGATATAATATGAGAAAGTAAGTGGCTAAGTACGTATGTACTTGGATTGAAACTTTTTGATGATGTATTATTTTAAACGATTGAGCTGGAAAGTACTGCAGATAAGAGTTTTCAAGTGTTTTGATGCGCAAATAAAACATTTCAACCACACTTTTGGTATAACCCGATACCAATTTGATTGCCTATTTACAAAAATTCAATCAATGTGAACACTTGTACTCAAAAAGACGCGAATTAAAAGGCTCCATGTTGTAGGTGATAAATACTTGAGACTTGAGATGGTTTCAATTTTAGTAATTACGTAAAATAAGTAAATAATGGTGAAATAATGGGAATTCACATGCTTGTACTCGTAGTTGTCATACTCATACGTAAGCCAGATGAAAATATCATTTTTTCAACGTATTTGAATTGGAGGGAGGGGTGTTTGTTTTATCACTGAAATAAGTTATTCGATAATGTTTTACGTAAATTCTTAGAAATCGGATGACAACAACAAAATTTTTCAATTTTTTGAAAAACTTGACGAATTTCTGAAAAAAATTATTCAGAAGTAAAATGAGTAGGTACCTATGTATCATTATGTCAGATTGATAATATTGAATTTTTAGTATTTTTGCTTTTATTTCTTTAATTTTTAGCTGATTTTCGAGAATCGAAAAATCAGCTTTTAAAATTGACCTGACTGTATGCCTAAAGTTTTGTCCAGACGATAAGTCTCGTAATAATTGACCAAATGAAATGAATTTTTAAAATAAAAGATCAAGTACTACTGGAAATAGAACCCTATTGAATTCGAGAAAAATCGGTGAACTGGTTCTCGAGTTATTCGCGATTAAAATTTTCAAATGCCTCTAGCGCCTTGAATACTACAGTTGCGTGAAAATCGCACATGACCTTTTTCATAGCATTTGAAAAGGCGAATAAAAAAGATCTTATACAGTTTTCAATTTTGTGAACCAGTTCTCGAGATATTTGCGATGATACAGTTCGTTTTTTTCCAAAATTTGAATTTCGCTTTAATAACTCATTTGAAGTGAAATTTTGATTAAGATTTATTTTTTCATTAAAAGGAACAACTTTAGGGAGTGAGAGCAAAACAAATCAGAAATTTTTTTTCAGCCAAGTATAAATAAGAACCTCTCTATCCCAACAGTCGTAAATGAAAGATAAAGGTGGCCGTGAGATTACATTGTTAAAAGCAATTTTATAATTAAATCTCGAGTTAGGGTCTATATAAGGAATAAAATGAGCCAGTATGTCATTTTTTAAGGCTCCTCTTTTTCGAAGGTGCGACTCTTTTCCTAAGAAGTTCCATCATCTCCATTCCTAATGCGATTGTAATTTGACTAAATATTTCGATAAAACAATGAGCATGCATTTAAGCTGGTATGGTATTTTTTAAAAGTGCCCTTCTACTACCTTTTCAAAAAATCTTCCTATCTCTGTACTTAAGGTCTCCATTAAAAAAATTTTCAAACAAAAGTTGTACATTAATATTTTTGAAATAATTTTAGTTATAACAAAAATTTCGATTATACCTCTCCTTCCCCTCAAATTTCGCATAATACTTTTGAAAATCACTTGGTGATTTGTATTATGTAAAATTGGAGGGGAGGGAGGGGTCTAATTGAAATTATTATAATGACTAAAATTATTTCTAGAATCTCAATCTACAACTTTTGCTTGAAAAATTTTTCAATTGAGATCTTAAGTACAGAGATAAGGAGATTTTTTGAAAACAGAGTGGACGGGTAGCTTTAAAAAAATGACTACTCATTGTTTTATCGAATTATTTGGTCAAATTATAATCGGATCGACTGTTTACAGAAACCCATTTTTTACATCTTGACTGTACTAAAAGTCAAAGTTACATCGAGATAACTGAAAGCAGTGTAATGTAAGTTCAAGGATGATTTAAATACATATTATGCATAATTGGAGGGGAGGGAGAGGTCCAATCGAAATTTTTGTAACAACCAAAATTATTCCCAAGATCTCAATGTACAACTTTTGTCTGAAAATTTTTTCAAACGCGGCTTTAAAAACGAAGATAGGAAACTTTTAAGGAAATGGGATGGACCCTTGAAAAAACGCAGCCTTAAAAAATGGCATACGAGAGCTCATTTTTTTTCTTTATAAACTCTAGATTAGGATTCAGTCACTTTTGCGACTGTTCTAAAACTCAAATTTCGGGGGAGGAGGGATTTTAATGAGCAATGAATTTTGGTGAAAAATCGCGATTTTAAACTAAGTTACTTTTCAATTGACTTCAGATTTTTTTTTTTCGTAATTTAGCAAAAAATTTTCGAATTAGAAAAAAATTAATTTTAATCGAATAATCGAGTAATTGACACTAGTAATCGAATCAACTCAGCCAATACAGAATCAGATATGTACATTTCATTGTCAATAATTGTCAAATCAAAAAAAATTGTAAAAGCAAAAATTTTCACTTAAAAATCGGGAAATTCCAAAAATTTTAATTAATTGATTTTTAATAAGGAGACAATGAATGTTTTGACGTCTTTGATCACAGCTATTTTCATATTCAAAATTTTTTTATAGGTATTCGAGTAAGGCACTTAGTCAAAAATTATGAATAAAAATAGATTCATAAATAAAATGAAACTTGGTAAAAATCTACCTACTTACCAATCTTTTATAACACAATTTATCAGTTACTTTCTGTTTACACGTTGGTAAACAATTCGATAATGCTTCGATTTTTCGAGGCATTGCATTTTAAAAGATTTTTCAGCAGCAGATAAGGTAATATTTTTAAAACTCCTTAATCCGACCAATTTTCGGATCAAAGCAGGCAATAAATTTTCCATCGAGACGTGTACTGTAGATATTACAAAGTAATTGATTACATTAGAATGAAAAATATCGTCTAATATACTTTTGACTTTCAAACTCGAGGACCTCATCAGCATTAAAAGTAGATTTTCTAGTTCGATCTGCATCGGATTTATTCTTCAATTTCAACATAGGCGAAATGTTAAACACAGATCTGAATTGATACCTATGGGTGAGCTGTAATTTTTATTTCATTTGTTATGTTATTTCGAAAAATAAACTCATCTTTCTCATCATTTTCACCTGTCTTTTGATAGGCATCGTATTGTAACAAAAAAAAAAAAAAAAACGAAAATAATGATTTTAATCAGAGTGTTTTATTTTAACGATTTAGGTCAAATCTGAATTTGAGAAAAGTCTGTGAATAAATCCTGAAATTTTGATACCCTCGAAGACCTGATTTTATGAAGAATATTTGCGGTAATTTCAGGACATATTTTTGCTGTTCCAATGATATTACAACTATAAGCACATAATCGTACTTTGCGTTCTTAGTACCTACATAAAAAACCCAAGAATTTTACTTGCCACGATTAATACTTTAATTCGTGGTATACTCGATGAAAACTCAAGTCATTATATTATCTGCATAATCAACCTGCCAGTCGAAAATCGATATTATACTTGAAATTTCAATATTTGTAATTTTCTTATAACAGTATTATACTTAATCATGACAGAATAAAAAACATACTTACCAATGCAATGCATATCAATTCAGAGCATCCGAAAAAATCAAGCAGTTAGGTAAATACACCTACTTCTCAATTCTCCAACCACGAACAGTAAATTCTTTCTAAAATTTTGCAATATTTTTCAACCTTCAAACAATTCGATATATCCATCTAGCTGAATATTGTAACGAGAGCAATGATACTAAAAGAATACGAAATTGCCACATCCTCCATATCCACCTCCAAGCATAATTCTCTCCTTCGCATATGAAAAAAGAAGAAAAAACCCACCTAAAACAATATTGCTTCCATTGCCAAACTATCATACCCATAAAGAAATGAAAATAATAACCTTTAAAATGGAAACGCTATCGATATATGTGGAGGGTTGCATTTATATTGAAAAGTTTTGTTTCGAGTGTTTTAAATATTCTCGAACAAGAATGGAAAAAAACCAACCGCTCGGATCCATTTACGTTTTTGCATCGGCTTCGCATAGAAAATTAATGGAAAGCGTTTTATTTCCGGCCTAATTCAAAAACATTGATACGCACTTACATTTACATAGAATTTATATAAAAACCGAAGATATTTTTTGATATCATTTTAGACATATAGAGAGAGCATTTTTTCCCTCCATTGCAAAAGAATAGAATATTTGGTGAAATGGTTAATTTGAATCGCTATACATACGAATCGAGTTGATATGGAAATTTTTGCCAGAATAGGAAAATTCTCGAGTGTGATTCGAACGTGTATAATTTTCAAATCGTGAGATGCTCTTCTGTTCGTCGATAATTTATGTGCAGGGTGTTTGGTGAATGGTGATGCATACTTGAGATCCGGATATTAATAAGAAAAAAGTCGGATAAACAGGTTGCTCATCTTTAAAATTTAAGGAGCAAATGACTTTTCACAAATATTCAACGTGAAATTGGTTTTCAATCAAAGGAATGTGTAGTAAATCGAAAACTGAGAAAATTGTCTTCTCCTAATTTACAACTTTGAAATTGAAAGGGCTATGAACGTTTGTTAAAACAAAAAAATTCTTTAAAAAAATTCAATGAGGGTAATGAATAGTACTTTGAAAGCCGAATAAATTTTGCTATGTTGATGTTTTGCCTAAAATCAAAACTGAAGGGGTAAATAATATTTGAAGTGAAAAAACTTCCATGCAGCGTTGTTTTGAAAATGAAAAAAAAAACAATTTGACTGCAAAAATTTCGGAAACCAAGTCTCCTAGGTATAAAAAATAACCTGTAGGGGAAAGAAAATTTAAAGCTCTATAATTTTCATCCCTTGCATTCTTTTCGTAGCACTTTTAGTTTAGCAGAAAATTCATCTCTATGGAAAATTTATAAAGTCAATGATTTTGAAAATGGGGAAAAAAGTTTCATTTTTGAAATTATTGACTTCATAAATTTTTCACAAACATGTATTTTTTGACCAAACTAAGGGTGCTACGAAAAAAACACCAGGGATAAAAATTGTAGAGCTTGAAATTCACTTTCTTTTAGGAGCCATTAGTTTTTTTTCTAGGGGGCTTAGTTTTCAAGATTTTTGCGGTAAAAGTTGTTTCACTTTTGAAATTAGGTATCCACTTTGTGAATTTCTCTTGAATATGAATTTTCCAGCCAAACTAAGGGTGTTACGAAAAAAATACAAGGCATACAAATTATAAAACTTGAAATTCTCTTTCTTCTTTGTGCTATTGGTTTTTTTCAAGGAGGCTTAGTTCTCGAGATTTTCGCAGTCAAAGTGTTTTTTTTTTTTTAATTTTCAAAACTATCGTCCTTTTAAATCCACCTTGTATATAGTAGTAAAAAGTGAATTTATGAATTTACATTAAGTATTATTGAGCCCCTTAAGTTTTGATGTAGGCAAAAAAATCATCATAACAAAATTTGTTCAGTTTTCAAAGTACCTACTATTCTGTGAATTTTTTTTAGCATTTTTTTGTCTCAACAAGCGTTTTCGGCTCCTTCAATTTTGAAGTTGGACAAAAAATTATAAGAAAGGAATTTGTTCAGTTTTTCATTTACTACCCACATTTGTGATTGAAAATTAGTTTCAATTCGAATTTTTTTGAAAACGAATTTACCCTTTTAATTTTAAAGATAGACGTCTTCATTTATCCCTTTTATGCCCAGGAGAGATCTGATGAATTGCATCATGTGGTCTAAAGTTCGCCCTTAAAAAAGAAAGAAATGTAAGGCAAAAATTTTAAATTCATCCACCTCTAATTGTTTTATAATTTCAATTTCAAAAAAAAAAAGGTGAAATTTTGAGTTTGTAATTCAGATATTTTAGAACCTCAAATGACCCAAAATTAAACCTACGACGACTTAATCCTAGATAAACGACACGCAATTATTCGACATTGACTTTTAGACATTCTGTCGAAGTTTTTTGAACTTGGAAAAATTTTCAGATTTCAAACAATTTTTTGGACTTGGAAAAAATCTGAAATCGACATTTTGTTAGATAGCCTTTCAAAAATCATGCTGACTTTCAGATATTTTATCAAAGATTAGATTTTTTGGTCTAGAAAATTATTTCAGAAATCACACTAACTTTTAGATATTTTGTCGACGACTTTTCAGAAACCATGCTGACTTTTCGGTATTTTGTCAGACAACCTGTCAGAAATCATTTTGTTAGACAGCCTTCCTGAGATCATACTGACTTTCAAATATTTTGTTAGAGATTAGATTTTTTGGTTTAGAAAAAAATTTCAGAAATCACCCTGATTTCTAGACATTTTGTCAGACTGCTTTTTAGAAATCATGCTGACTTTTGGATATTTTGTCAGAAATTAGACTTCTTGAACTTGGAAAATTTTAGAAATTATGCTGATTTTCCAACATTTTGTCAGGCAGACTTTTTGAGGTTGAAAAAATTTCAGAGATCACACTGATTTTTACATATTTTGTCAAAAATTATACTTTTTGGCCTTGAAAAAATTTTCAGACTTTAAACGACTTTTTGGACTTGAAAAGATTGAGAAATCACGTTGATTTTTAGATTTTATCAAACATTATTCTTTTTGGAATTGAAAAAAATTGAGAAATCATGCTGACTTTTAGACATTTTGTCAGATAACCTTTCATCAGAGAAATTAAAAAAAAATTGTTCAAGTTTTCAAAAGTCAGACATTATGTTGGACTGCATTTTTGAACAGTGGGGAAAATTTCAGAGATTCTGACTTTCCAGACTTGAGGAAAAGTAGACGAGGTGAGCAGCTGATTTCTCGAACTCAGAAAAATTTAGGACTTGTTGAGATTTCAAACCACTCCCACAAGCCCCAAATTTTGTTGTGTGATTTTGTTGATTTTTTTTTCAAAATTTGGAGGCTTGTGGGGCTTGGGGAGGGTCCTATCAAAAAATTAAGGTGATATTCAGACTCAGCGCTATCGAAAATGTAACAAACGATATGCTACAA
>FIZU01051939.1:0-23041 GCA_900064475.1 Pseudococcus longispinus
AGAATCATGAATAGAAAAATATAACTAGATAATAAATAAATATCAACAGGAAAAAATCAACAGGAAAAATAAATATCAAAAGAGAAAAGTAATTAGCAACAAAGAAAATAAGTGATAACAAATAAATTAGTAACGATAAATAAAGCAATAACAAGTTATAAAAATAAATTAATGGTAGCAAAGGCATTACGAGATAATAGGTGTTGATAAATATGAAAGAGATGAAGTTCTTAAATTTTTTCAAATAAGTTAGTGTTTTTTAGAAATGTGTTGCAATACTTATCTCTTAAAAATGTAATCTGACTTTTTTGGAATTGGAAAATTTTTTAGAATTCAAATGCCTTTTTGGACTTGAAAACTTCAATTAGCAAAAGCAGATCCTATGTTTTGGGTAGTATGGAAAGAAGGGAGGGACTTTTTTCATTCAAATATTTGACCTGATATTTCGGGAACCTTCAATCACGAAATTTAGAAATCACTGACTCCGTTAATTCGTTCCTGCAGACCGAATACTTCGAATTTTTATCGCTGGCTTTCAAAAACCACGGTAATTTACAACAATAACCTCGACAATCGCTGAAAAGGCAATCGTATATTTTTTTCAGACCTTAAATTAGGTAAATTCCCAGCCAAAAATACCATCTCGTTTAAAATAAATCTCAAAATATCGAAAATATGGCCTCGTCAAAACATAAAACTGTATTTGCTACAAACTCTGTTTTTGTCTTCGTCTGATACTTTGATCGAAACCTCTGTATTTTTTCCCGCAAAGGCTTCGACTTCGTTGAAAAAATAAAAAAACATTAAAATTTCCTTATACCATTTGTCCCATTTGTGGAAAATTTTCAACAAATAAACGGAAATAAAAAACAAACATAATTTTAACCGGTAGCGATGGACCAGTAAAAAAAACACATCGAGTAAAAATGAAGGAGAATAATAATAAAAAAAACAAGGTTTGATTTCTTTCTATACCAGACCACTACTTGGTTTTAAAAAAACGACGACGTCAAACGACAGCAAAATCTTACTCGAAGCTTTTCCCCTACAGTTTTATGTTTTAACTTCAACATAAACATAACTTTCCGCCGTGTAAAACACAAAGAAAATTGTCGTTCGCAATACGTTTCTCTTCCTGTTCGAATTTAGCATAAAATTTTCTTTCTTTTCTCTTCTTTTTTCTTCTCTAAAGCAATACTATGCCAGGTTTGCTACTCCGCATCTTCCACAGTACCTATCTACTCGTATACACCTTGATATAAAAGCTCGCACAGATGAACGAAAAGCGATGAAAAAATACTCGATTTTCGTTCCCCTCCGCTCCTCCTCGCCACCCACATACCATCGTCGTGTTAATGGAATACTTTTTCAACGCGCGATTCACTCGCTGCGGGGCTAAGATTTTCGTCTTTTGTCATTTTTATTTTTTTTTTTTTGGAAGAGGAAAAAAAAGAAAAAACACGTCCTAAATACTTCTTTTACAAGAATCTCTTTAATAAAGGTTTCCAATGTCGAATCTTATGGTTCGTCGAAATTTTTCAAAAATAGTTTACAAGTTTAACCCCCGTGTTAATACAACGGGAAAAATATTTTAAAGAATCGTTTGTTTTTATTGCGCAGATTTTTTTTAGCCCGGATAGCGAAACGGTCGATTTAACAGGGGATGGTCCGATGGAGAAGTTGGTGAGAAGAGATGTAACACCCTCGAGAAGTTTTTGTTTGCAAAATTCCATGATGATTAAATTCGACGTAAAATAATTGAATAGTGCTTTTTTTCCCGATATTTTATTTCGATTCGAATATCAGCTCAAATAAAAATGTAAGTAATTGATTAAAAGAGGAAGATATCTTCAACAGTTTGGCAGTTTGAAATGATTTTAATGAGATGGTTGACAAAAAATTGAAAATTTTGACAAATATTCCAGAAGCTGCTATTCTGATACGAAGGTACATGAAAATACAAAATTATAACAAGAAACACCGGGAACGATTTTGACGTGAACATATTTGAAAAAAAAAAACAGAATTTTGACAAGAAAGTTTGAAAATATCCAACGATTTTGAGGGAAAATAATAGTTACTATTCCGTCAAAAAATATGAAAAAAAGGTCGAAATTTTGGCAAAAAATACACCTATTGTAAAAGTAATTCATTTCGAATTTTCGATCCAGAGTTCATGAAAACAAATCATGATTACGGCGGGAAGGTCAAAAACTCTGAAGAATTATTTCACAATGTAAAAGAAATACGAAGTTGGTCATGAGAAAATGAAAATACGTCACAAAATTCAAAGCTATAATTATAATTTGTAAATTTGACAAACAATTGAAATAACGATTTCAACAAAAAAAATTCTCATTTAAAAGTACCATAATTATGTTGCAAAAAAAACCATGATTTCCACAAAAAAAAAAATGAAAAAATCATGTGACGACAACTGATCAGAAATACAAATTTGACAAATTATAACGTAAATTTGAACACAAATTTCTAAAAAATAATAAAGAATTCGATAAAAATTATGAATTGGTTCCAAAAACAGAGAAAACAATGATTACAACAAGAAATATTCATTTATGATTGCAAAAATCGTCATTTTCATTGCATCATTTAGAGTGAAATCAATTTAGTGCACGAGTTCATTTTCACCGGTGAAAATTGAAATTTCACAAAGAAAATATAACCGAATCAAAATTACCTTTCATTTTCCTCCGTGTTGCTATTAACTGAAAAAAATGTACTCATCTACTCACCCTTGAAAAAGAAAAAAAATTTAGTGCAAAAATTTCCATTTTCCCCCTACAATTTTTTTATTATTGCAATTAAAAAAAATAAGTTGAAATTCCGAGTTTGTAATCCAGGAGTTCGAGCTTGTTTTCTCGATTATCTAATCTTGGGTCAAGTAGTTTTCAAAATTTTTGGTTAAAAGTATTCGTAATTGAAAATTAGCCAGAAGTCGAATGGTTGAAATGTAAGAACGCGTAATTTCGAAACACCCTGTATACGTATATTGCACATATGTCGAAACATGCTAAGTATACCGATGTGAGAGATCGAACAACGTTGTTGGAAATTACGAGATATCAAAAGTCGGCTGTATAAAAAGAATTCGTTGGGTGGAAAAACCAAAACACGAGCCGAGCGATAGGACCGAATGGAAAACGAGAGACGAGAATGGAGCGAATGAGTTAGAGCGATAGAGAAGCCGAAAGAGAGAAGAGAGAAAAAATATATATGCTCACGCACGTAGCAATCAGTCAAGTTAACTCGACGTATTGTAAACTGCGAAGATGAGCTCGCTCGTTGGTAATTACTTGTCGATGCGAAAGAAAAATTTTCATACAGCGAGAAAGGTTGGGTCGATCGGCTCGCGTATCTACGTCTATATACGAGTATACATATGTCGATCAAGTTGGGAAAATATGGCGTGTGAAATTTGTCAGTACGAGATGAAAAATCCATTTCGTCCCATTCGGCCGATATAATATAGAAGAAAGTTTAAATAAGTTTTGGGGTTGTCCGTGTGCAGTGTACGAATGTTGTAGTAGTACAGACTGATGTTGAGTACCTATACTCGTGTTTGGCATACCATTCCCAACAGATAGATTTCTGTCGATGTTTTCCTCGTGTCTTTTCTATTGGAGCCAGAAAAGGAGCGAATTCGTGTAGGCATACATGTGTACCAAAAATACACGAAGCAAGGTGAGAGAAAATGAGAAAGATGGGATGAGGGAAAAAAGGGGGAAAAAGAGAGATCTGGAGTAAGAAGGAAGTTAACGACGACGGATTATTTTCATCGGATGTCAACGTTTGTTATAGCAGCCCCCATTTTCCCCTCGTGGTTCATTCTCTCGTTGTATGTGCTGCTTGATCTTCGTTGTTTCGAAATAAACTTTTAAACTAGAACGATTATGTACCATGATACAAAAGAATATACTAAGTCTAAGTATATACGTAGTACGTATTTACGACGAGAAGATTGTGCTACGGGGTAGGTGTGGTGGTGGTAAGACGATGTTCATTTGTAACTGTGTATGTGTTGAAACTGCCTACCTGTATATTTACTCGTAAAAGCAAACGTGTTGTGTAGGTTGTTATAACATTCTAAAATGTAATTACCAAAAGGCTTTAATTTTTTTTACTCCGGAGTTTTTTTTCTTTCCTCGTCTTCTCGACTTAGGTATAGTTTTTTTCGCCTTTTTTTTGCATTTAATAAAAACAGATAACAGAAGAAAGAGTTAATTCGGTAATTTATAGCTTTCAACATCTGTTTTAAACTGCTTTTCTAGACATCTTTTTCAGAGGTGAAAATTACCTTGAAGGTAATTTTAAACTTACCGGAGGTCGTTATTATGTAAAATAAAGTAGTTACGCCGCGTGGTTTTTTTTTCTCTCTCGCAACGCTTTTCCATCTTCGCCGGCTTCGTCGTTCGTCTTTTTGCGCTCCATATTTACGAGTCGAGGGCGCAAAAAATTGAGTGTATTTCATACGAGGTGGCCGCCAACGTTGAAGAGAGAGAGAGAGACGAAAAAAGGTATACGAATAACGCGGTGTTAGTTATAATTTCGTTGAAAAAAAAAAACTTTTCTTCGAGTCAAATCGTGTATATTTTCCGGGACTCGTTTTCCTTCTCTTCGTGTCTCTCTCTCCCCGATTTTCGTAGATTTTCCGTAATAATGATGCCGCCGTCGTAAAAAAAAAGATAATTTTTAAATCGTATACCGCGCTAGGCATTTTACCGATGAGATGTTTATTAAAGAAGTAAAGAGGGTGGTTCTCGATAGGGGTTCTTTTGCTTTTTCGACGATTGGCTTTGGCTGCAACATATCAAAGTAAGTTTTTCACGAAAATATTGCCTATTTTGCTCCTTTGTACGAGTGTTGAAAAAAAATAAGGGGGATGGTTTCATAATTCGGTGTGATTTATGTTGCCTCGGAAGAAAAAAAACCTCGCTGAAGGCGGCAAAGTTATCGCGTATGTAATTCTACGTGTGTAATTACTGTTTTTCCTTGCTTTTTTTTCCAAAGAACTTCTGCTATTTAAGTGCTTTTGTAGATATTGAGGTTGCGAAGAAAGAGGATTTTGTTTGATGTTGGAGGTATCGTAGAAGGGTAATTGAGAAGAGGGAGGGCTGTGAAAGTTGAAATTCAGAGTGATAAAAGAGATTTTCCTAATTTCAAGCGCGGTTGTGGACTACTTGTCCCATTTTTTCATAGCCGAATTAAATTGTTTTCAGATAAAGTCTATTTTCGTCTTCTGCTTGAAAATTCGCGAATTTTAAACATTTTCATTGCATCGTGTAGACTAAAGTCAAGCTGGTGAACGAGGTTATTTTCACCTGTGAAAATTGAAATTTTACTCAGAAAATAGAATCAATTTAAAATTGTGTACTTTAATTTTTATATGTGAGATTTGCTACAAATCGATATAAAACTGCAATAGCTACTTACCTTAGAAAAAAAGGTAAGTATGGTGCAAAAAATCAATTTCATCCCCCTGTAATTTTTTTGTCATTGCAATTTTCAAGAAAAGCAGTTGAAATGTTGAGTTTGTAACTCAGATATTTTGGGGCCTCAAATGAGCCAAAATTAAAATGTTTCATACTTTCACGCAATAAAACAAAATGAAGAAATTATAAGAGAATATTTTCGATTTACAGTGAAGATTTGCACAGGAAATCTGCTTTCGTAGTTTTTCAGATTGTGATATTGTATTTGAAGAAATGGGTGAAATCTATTCAAATCTTACTTCGTACATTATTTAGTGATTTGAGGAAAAATTTTCATTTACTGCATTTTTCGAAAAGAAATATATATAATATCTTCAAAATTTGGGTCTACAAGCAATTTTTGAAAAAATCTGACACCTTAACAATCATTCTCTCGAAATTTTTATCTTTGATTCTTGTGTTGAGATCAAGGTAAGGATGAAAATTTCTAGTCCGTCGCTTCCAAGGAACTTTCAAAGTGTAGTGGGACGACAAATTTCCACCCTTACTTTTATGTTAGCACAGGAATCTTCAGTTTTTCCTTGGTCAATTTTGAAAGCTGATTTCCTAAGCAAATTTTTAGTTCAAATAAAAAATCCTCTCATAATTTCTTCATTTTATTTTTCATTTTATAAAAGTATCGAAATTTTGAATAACTTTCAGCTTATTCCGGAACATTCTGCAATCTGCTTAGTATATTAAGCATATTGAAAGAATATTGAAAAACCTAGAAAAAACTTTGTGACAGTTCGCCTACCTCTCCCAATGTACCGATTTTAAACATTATTTTAAAAGTATCTTTTGACATCTAGATGTATCATCAAGCATCGGGGTTCAAGTATTTCCAATTTTAAGACAAAAAAATCAAAATTTCGTCATTTTCCAAACTTTTTTTACATTTCCCTGTTTTTTTTTTTTTAGAAACAATTTTCGGGACAAAAAAAATCAAAATTCCGTAACTTTTCACATATACCAACTTTTTTGAAAAAAAAACTTTCAAACGGGCAAACAAACATCAAAATTTTATGATTTGTCATAATTTTTTGATATGTTCTTCAACCATGTGGAAAATTTTTTCAAATTTCATACAAAAAAAATCAAAATTTTATCATTTTTTGAACATTTTTTGCATTATTTTCAACTTTTACTTCGCCGGTCTATCTCAGTGGATTTATTTCGACCATTTTTTTCAAAATGTTTCTTTTGACGAGTAAATGTGTCATCACCAGGCATCAAAGTCCAAAAATGTAGCATCAAGGCGTAAAAATTTTAAAATTCAAGACAAAAAAATCAAAATATTTTTCTACTTTAATGTACAAAGCCTACCCTGGCACGCTGAGTCGTCGAGTGGGAAGCGGGAGTCCCTGAGTTTTGTGATATTTTATACAGTATAAATATAGTTTCATTTATTTTTCAACAATTTTCACTTTAGTTCAACAAATCCAAGCCCTATAAGGATTTTCTATCATACTAAATTTTTAAAAAAACATGAAATGACGGGGGGAGGGCACTGAGATTGGTGCACTATCGAAGGGGCAAAGATTCGAAAATTCCTAATTGATTTTGGAAAAAGTTTGAAATTACTGAGTCAATCGCCAATTTCTTAAAATTTTCTTTAAAAAAAGTCAACATTTTCGCAAAATTTCTATTTTAAACCCAATTTTTCCTCTAAACGCTTTGCATTGCTCTAATGTAAGTTCAACAGCAGCAGGTTAGTCAAAAAAGTATATGGAATCGACTTTTAAAGTTCTCGAAACGCATGTTGTGAAGTTCGTTAAAATGCTATCCAGATTATAAAGAAACATCGTAAAAAAGAAACAAACAAACAAACAAACAAACAAACAAACAAACAAACAATCAAATAAATAAATAAATAAATAAATAAATAAATAAATAAATAACAATTCCAAAGATAAATATTATTTTTAGTCCTTCTCGTGAACTTTTTTGTCAATTTTTCACAAACCTTACGCAACGCAACGCACGCACTGGAACTTTTTTATAAATGTGTTTGATCAGACGAAACGGTCGAATAATTGTGCAAAAAACGATATTAGAAATGTAATTGTACCCTACGAGGGTAATTTTCTTTAAAATTTGTTTTTTTGAGATACGAAGTTATTACTCACGAATGTGCAATATGCATTATGCGATTTCAATAGATCAAGATCCTACAAACGTAGCAATTACGAAGGAGTCAAAGCAAGTATTGTTATCTACAACTTTCGACTTGAAAGCATTCCAACAACGGAATTCCTCTCCTTTGAAACAAAATTGAAGAAAAATTCGATTTCATCCTGCACCAACTTCTCATCTGAAAAAAAAAACAATTCGTCCACCACTCGCATTACCACATAAAACGTATCACCTGCGAAACAAAAAAAAAAGAACTGGAATCTGTTTAGTCTTCCGTAAGAAGCCATTTCGAGATTAAAAATTTCACACGTTAAACACGGCCAATGGGCCTATCGCATCGTACCCATACGACGTAAAATTCGTACGTTTTTTTTACTCTCCGAATCGTCTGAGCCACTCTATCCGGTGAAAATTGCTCGGTATTCGTTTTCTGGCCATGGAATCGAGGTACATACATGTCGTACATTTAATCCTACCTTCTTTGCCTTATTTCTTAAAAGCTACGCTAGCTATACTCGGCGCTATGACACATGGAAATAGAATCCGCATACAAATGGAAACATCATTTCGGAATAGGTACACCTCTGTATGAGATACACATTTACGTACACGACGAATACCTCTACGTATATACCTAACGTACTACGTGCAAAAGTGAGAGAGATCAGAGACGACGAGAGAAGAGGCATCGAAGGGACGTAAAATGCATAATTCATACAGCAAACAGCACATACCTAGTACTACGTATATCTACGATAGTGCACGCAGCAAAGCTTATCTGACTTTTATACGGTATTTTTGCGCGATATCGAATAAAAACACTTGATATAGTGAAAACACGACTTTTATACGCATCACCTTTTCCACACAACGGACGTGGGCTCCAGCCGTGAAAAAAAATACCACCCATAACGTATTCGTTTATACACGACTTTACGAAAAAAATACAGGCTCGATGGAAAAAAAATCGCACACATAATGAAGAGACCGAACGATGCAGAATTCACACAGATGAGGTATACGTAGGATGTACGTACTCGTATAAAATCCCTTGTAATTATTCGCTGTCACCACAAAAGGCAAAACATACCAACTACGTTCGTTTCGCGCACCGAGATCGCGAAAAACTCGCTGGAGATAAAATTTTGTCAAAATTTACGACAATTTCGAAACAGCGACGTCTAATTCGAAAACAAAATGACTTCCTATCTCGAGGCGAATTTCCCTTCGGTTATATTTAGTAATTTTCTCTTTTTTTTTTCGCGCTCCTCCGTCCTCTTCCACACTTCACATGCAACTCTCAGGTTTCTTCTTTATCTCTTTTAATAATATTCTTTCTATTTTATTTTTTATTATAAGGAAAAGCTTTCAATTAAAATTTTTATCGTTTTCACAACGCGAAAGTAGACTGTAAACGAGACGAGCGAGGCAAAGAAGAGAAAAAAGGAACAAATTAACGACATAATTAATTATACGCGAACTTGTATAGGCTCTTGCTTCGCTCGCCAAACGTTAAAAGGAAAAAACCACCTCGACCGACCAAAAAAAATGAATTTTTAACCAAAAAATATACTTATATACCTCCTACATGGCTTTTTTTTGTTTCTTTTCCACACCATATAGTTCAGTCGACTCTTCGGCAACATGTTTTCTTGCGGTCGAAACGTCGCCGTGCCTCGTCAAACAGTTTTTTTCTTGGTCGTCGCGTCGCATGAACGCAATGTAGGATGGAGGAACAAGCTGCCAGAAGAGTAAGTTGAAAAATAAGCGAAAAACGTCAGCTTTTCAAGCACAAGGTACTGTAGCTACACCGCCGCACGTAAATACCGCACCGCATTCACATCAAAGAGACTTTCTCCCCTTTTCGCTTTCGCTCCGCCACCGCAATATCTTTTGTACACGTCGCGTTAAGGCTATTCCCAGCAAATGGTCGGCTTTTTAAGAGCCACATACCGAGTAAAAAGATAACCGCCCGAGAAAAACACCGTAGATAGAGTACCTTTCTCTCTCGCTGTATCTGTGGAGAAGTACGGAGGAAAATACGGACCGTTTCTCTATTCATTGTAAAATACCTTCATCATGGGACGAGTGCGGTGGTGAGAAGGATGCTGCGAGACGAGGCGACCCGACGGTTAAAAATTTCTTCGCGGATGATGCTATTTTCTTCATTGTAATAATACGCTTAATCATATTACCTCGACGAAGCGGCGCGTTTGCGTTTTGTAATGATGCTCGTTTAGGAAAATCGTGCCCATCGAGCCCCTCGCCCCAGCCCCGTATCGTACCAGATTGTGTATAGTTTTTGCTCGAAATTAAACAACGAAAGAACAATTTTTCCGGCACATTTTCCAACGACGACTACGACGACCAAGCGAAACGTTTACTCGTTTTTCGCATCCGTATTTTGTATCGTATCGAAATGAACCTAACTATGATGAGGTTGAGGTGTTTTTTATGTCAACCAACCGACCGAAGAATCGCATATGATACCTATGTAGAGCAGATGTACCTATCAAAATTCTTTCAAAATACTGTAAACCTTATCGAAATGATATAAAAATTCTTTATAAAATAATCACGCAATTCGAGTAAAAGATCTAACACCATTACACTTTGGGCGCAGTTGAAAAAAAATTCAGCCATGCCCCCAAACTTTTTTTTGATTTTTTAAAAATTTCAAAGTGCCAAAAAATTAAGCAAAATTTTGACCAATTTTTTTGAAAAAATTTCCACGAGTGTACCCACATAGTGCCTACAATCTGTGAACTCATCCCCTTTAAAGATATCACGTATTTACTGTATTTTCAATGAATTTGAAACAATTTCATTGATTTAAATTTGCACAACATTTTACACGATTTTTTAGATATTCTTCGAAAATCCGAATTGTAAGTACGTCGAACAACTTACATGGAATCATTAAACTGGTTGGAATCATATTCGCAATATACGTATCTACTCATCGATTTTGATGCTTTCTCAAGACTTGAATGATTTTAGAAGTAGATGAGTTGATAGTTTTTTCGAAATCTATATGTTTTGAACAATTCCAACGTCATTTCGTTGATATTTACAGCATTACAAACAATTGATGTGATATTCCATCAAATTATTCTCCTAAAAGGATAATTAATTTAATTATTGTAGCTTGACTGAAGAAGGGTGTGTAGGTAGGAGTACTACATCTACAAATATCATTTCAGTACAACCGCAAATAAACATTTAAAAACTTTTATGTCACGTTGGTTAGAACCATTTTCTTCGATAAGTAATTTAAAACATACAAAACAATCATAATCCACTCCTCATCTTAAAATTATACACATATTTCATGATACAAACACCTTTACCTGGGCTCAGGTCGCAAAACAAGACTTCTTACAGACACCACAGCGAATAGCTACGTTTACGTAATAAACAGCTCGCGAATTTTCATCAAGGTCTGAGCAATAAACGTGTCTTTTTGCGGTGACGAAAGGTACACAGTACACACACATTAGGTGCTACGTTTCCGAGAGTAAACGGAGCCGAATGTTTTCTCCGGGACACACAGTATATCCTTTGCGTGCGAAACGTTTATTTATACAGGATGTTTAATAAATTCTAATCGTTTAGGAAGGAAAATGTAAATAAAGTTGAAGACGTTCCGTTCATCGTGTGCCGCAGCTAGGCTCGCAACTCAGAGCACGAGAGGAAGATGAGGCACGTGAAGAGAAATGTTATTTGCGGAATTTCGCAAATTGATTATGTTACCTCTACACCTGCTGCCGCTGCTGCCCTTCCAACCCGCATACGCATTCCATCGAATTCGTTAACTTTGTCAATTCTATACCCCCGAAGCAAAAACGCGGTGCGTGTACGGTTGCGTCATCTTTGGCGTATCAACCTTGGAACGAAAAAAATGTCTTAACACTTCAACGTAGCCAGGTATAGCTAATACGTAAGTTAAGTACGCCTCTATAATGCCATAAAGCAACCACCAGCACTTCTTCAAACCCATTGCCTGGCTTGGCTAAATCCACATGCCACATAAAATCCTCGTTCATTCTTTTTCTCCACCTCATCAACAGTCAGTCATAGATTCTGCCCAGTCTAAAAGATCTTTGGAGGATTTTTAGAAGGATTTCTCCATTTTAATAGGTAATATTATGAGAATTATCAATTTTTTTAAAAATGTTGAAAAATATGGTAAAAATTTAAGCTTTTGCCTTAAAAATTGTTATTTTTTTAAATACTACAATTTTTTTCAATTTTGTTGCAGAAAAATTATTTTTCTTAATATTGCATCATGATAATGCATTTTAATGAATTAGAAGCAGGAAAAAATTGATTTATTTCGAATTTTACCTCAAATTTTCTTTGAAAACTGAACCAAGAACGACCAAAAAAAAAACATAGAGGATTTTTAAGGATTTTTTAGAAGGAAATTTCGAACAATTTATGAATTTTTCAAAATTTTCGGTAGACAGCTCTGATCTCTCTTTTACACACACACACACGAATAAAATTCAAAATCCACGATACGTTCGAATAATACAAAACCTGCGTTCGTTGCGTTGATATACTCGAAAAAGTTTTCCAACATTTTCATAAATTTACGAATACTAAATTTTATACGTCGCCGAGCCGAGTCACTTCTCAAATTATACGCTAGTCACGTGGAATACGCTTTTCAAAGACGAGAAAAATTTTACTCGGGTAATTCTATACTAGAAATTATTCAAACTTATGTTCGTAAATTTGCAATAGATACATATTTCACACGACACGAAACGACACCGAAGTAGCACGACGACCACTTTACCCTTGTTTTTTGCTAAATACGTGTACTCGTGTATCTGGGCAAATTCTGGCCTAAATTCAGGTTTATCCTTTCGATACGTACTAAATGTATGAGCAGAGGGCAAAAAATTTGTTCTTGCCTGAACATCGCTCCCTCTGCTCTTCGGGTATCATCTTGTGTTAAAAATTGAACACGGTATATTGTTTCGAAGACCTTCCAAACACGAAAAAAAATCACGCACACAAGCACAAATTAACTGTAATAGCTTCAACGGCCGCCAGCATATTACATCAAACATGTATGCCAAAAAATATTAGGTATGTAGCAAAAAAATACCTACATCGACTATAAAAACCACCATGTAGTCAATTTTTCGACCAATTTTTTTTCTCACGTAGCCATTTTTGTTCAAATTTTAATGTATCTTTCCACGTACCTGCACAAATTCATTGCATACGAAGCTCGCGCAGCAATTTGTTCGAAAATTGAAAAAAGAAGTCCCCGCCATTTCCATACTACCCACGAAACTATAAAACATAGGATATGCACTCATTGAATTTTCCAAGTCCATAAAGTCGTGATATTTGATATTTTCTTGAAATTTTCAAGTCCAAAAAGTCATCTGAATTCTGAAAAATTCTCCAAGCCCAAAAAAGTTTGACAAAATATCTGAAAGTCGGTGTAATATCTGAAATTTTCCAAATCCAAGAAACCTGCCTGACAAAATAACGGAAAGTTACCCTGATTTCAAAAATTTTCCAAGTTCAAAAAATCTAAATTATTTGTTTGACAAAATGTCTAAAAATCAGCATTATCTCTGAAATTTTACAAGTTCAAAAAGTCAGTAGAAATCTGAAAATTTCTCTGAGTCCAAAAAAGTCTGACAAAATGTCTGAAAGTCATCGTCAAGGAATTTTGTCAGGTTTTTCGCGGAATTACCCATAGAAAAAGCATATCCTATGCTAAAAGGTAACAATTATTGGCCATAAAAATTTTTGTTATACCTGAAAAGTGCATTTCTAAAATGTACTTAAATGACATTTATCAAATTGTACAGAAAAAACAAAAAACTGCAGCATCCTTGACCCTTAAGAGACCTCTCTAGTCTCTTGAGTTGATTCATGGAAAAATATCAAAAATTTCAATTTTTATTATTATTTCTTCATGCGGGTAGTAGTGCATCTTGGACTCAATATGGTTTGAAAAATCAACCTGGTGACTCAACACAGTTTTGGCAAACTGAAATGTGGGAGTTTGTTCGTTTTTGAAAAAATCTCAAGTATTTTATACTTTCCTCGCTCTTCTTCTAAGTTTTGAAGCATACGAGTACATTAGATTTGATCAGTTTTGGATTTTTTTTCTAGTGAAAAGTGTGTGGAAATTGATTCATCATACTTAAATCAATCTCAGCATTCCTCGATAAATTCTAGCACGAAAAAATTCATTAAAAATGTTTCATGAGCGATCTGGTCATTTGGGGCAATCGATTCTCAATGCAAATCATTCACGAACGATTGAGACAGTGCTTCCTGCTTTTAAAACAAATTATTCGAGAACGTCTTTTTAACAACGATTCAGATTGCCAACGATTCGGCCACAAACAGATCATCCGAATCGTTCGCAAATTACCAATAAATTTTTGAGGCGAAAATCCATTCAAAATCCACCCAGTTTATAAACAATTTTCACTGATGACTCATTCAAACACTCGTCTGTTCTTGAACATAAACACAGTTTCGTGAAAGATTCGAACTCAAAACCAATTTTCAACCACTTACAAAATCAGCCTCTCAAATCACCTGACAACTAGTAAAACTTCGAGCACATCAACCAAATAATTCGCTACGAATCGAATAACTTTCGTAGCAAATTCGATATCAAATCCTGCTATAAAAAATCCTCAAAACTTCACCTCAACTAGTACAAGTCCATTCGACATAAATAAATTCTCAACGCAGTCAATAACCTACCAGAGACGGACATATCCTGGTAATTTACTGCAAAGAAAAAATCAACTCGAAGGCACCGCGAAGCAAAGCGGAACAACCCGACGAATACATATTTTCTCACACGACGAAAAAAATTTTCTCATTTCGGCGATAAAAACTTTATTTCAAAGCGATAAAACACTCCGATCGGGGAAGACCGACGTCCCCGTCCGCTTCACGCCATTTCCCATCTGGTACGAGAAAAGAAGAAAACATGCCGTAATGAAACTTATCAAGTAGACATACACCATAAATTTGCGTAAAAACGCAAACTTTTTTACTTCGTTAAAATTTGCAACAATTTTCGCAACTTTAATAATATCAAATGAAATTTACAAAAGTTTGTTTTTATTTTTAAAATATTCGTAATTTAGTAGTCGCACCAACGCCACCGCCACCCTCCCCGCCCTTCGTGAAAGAAAAGCTTGCATTTTATTTTTACGATTTTGTATCGGATGAGAAAAGCAAAGAAAAAAAAGAAAAGAAAGAAAAAAGCAAAAAAAAAACAAGAAGAGAAAACACGAGACAAAACACTCTACGGACTAAACTACGCCGGATAATTCATTACTTTATTTTTCTCGAGTGCTACTATAAAGAAAAAACAACAACAGAAAGAGAAAAAAATCCCTTATTCGTGTACCGAGCGTACTTTTTTCAACATAGTTTTATAAACAAGCGTAAAAAAATTTTCCAACAATCGTTTCCATGTTTGTCATCTTTTAACCTGTGTATCTAACCTATATACTAGAATAATTCGAAATCATACCTTGAGCTATATCTCTTCAGATATTTGCATACGCGTATCTCCGTCTTTTTCTCACACCTTTGTGCACTGCAATATGCCTACATCACGTATCAAAATCGATTGTTGCAAGTTTTCGTAGAATAAACCACGATCGTCGGTACATGATTTCAAGAAAACTGCGCTTTGTGTACCTCGAAGGCTTATGCCATGCATACTCGAAAACGGGTACCAGCATAACCATCCTATTCTGAAGCTTAAAAACAAAGAAATTTAATGCGATTGCGATTGAAAAAAATATCTTCGTCGATTTAGATTGTTGATGGTAGGTTAATTGCACACAGGGTGTCCCAATTTTGACGGGAAATAAGAGAGCTATTAATAATGCTCGTTAAGAGCAACAAAAATGTTCATAAATGGATATAAGAAAGAGCTACGATACTTCAAACCTTGAAAATTTCATTCATTTAAACAAAGTTTTTATTTTCAAGTCATCTCAGATGAAAAGCTATGTAAAGTTGTGGAAACGGGGTTATCCAAACAAATTCTTTCGCTTTTTCGGAAGAGGGAGGAAGGAGAGGTGGGGTTGAATGTACAAAAATTTGCCGACCGAAATGACCTTGAATGCAAGGACGAACCGAAAGGATTGATCAGAAGGCAAAATCACCGGGCCACTGAAAATTTCCAATTCTACTTAGATGAAGTCGGGTTCATGGGACAAAAATAGTGTAGAATAAAATGGAGAAAAATATTTGATACTTTCTCAAAATTAAGGAAACTCATCAAGCCCGAGCAAAAGGAGGACGAAAATTTTTGTAGAAAAACATTTTTTCGAAATGAAATTTCATCGGAAATGCTCCACTAGTTCACGAGGTGGTAGATTTGGTAAAAAAAAGTGATTTTAGGCGGTAAAATTTTGAAAAATATCAATTTTTTTGTTGAAAAAAAAAACATTGAACCCAAGCGAAACGAGGGCGAAAATTTTTGTAAAAAACATTTTCAAAGGGTGAAATTTCATCATTTTTTTCAATATTTCAGCCATCGAAGGGGGTTCAAAACCCTTGACACCCCCCTCCCCAATCAACACACTCCACTGATTCAAATACAAATATTTCATGATGGTGAATTTGGCCAAAAAAATGTGATTTTAGGGAGTAAAATTTTGAAAAAATTCTTCATTTTTTGAGCCCTGCAGGGGTGACCAATTGAGCTAAGAAACGTGTCTTCGTTATAATTCGAACCTCCAGAATCCGAATTAGAAGTTAATTTCTAGATAGGAAGTAGGGAATTCTCGAAATTGTCGAATTTGCTCACCGTAAAATACCCAATTTTTGCTTAAATTAGCATTAAACCGCAATTTCTCATTTCCCAAACCTTGTTGGCCCTCCTCCCCAAAATTTTCTTTCAATTGAAAATGAGATAGTAAAACTGATCGAAAAAATGTCAGAATCATTTTCCTGCTCAATTTTAAATTCCTTCAGATTCGACTTTCAACCACACACACACTCGTACGTACAAATTACCAAGCCAACGTATCCCAAAAGCACACACGCAATCCACATGCGTCTCTCTGTGGAAAACGATACACGTGTCAAATAGGTACAAAGTATATACCTCTACACCACAAACCAACTACATACGAACCCGACAAAAAGCAAAAATAAATTATAAAAATAACTATCCATTTTAATGGTAATTACTCGACTACTTACGCATATGCGGTAGCATACTTAACGCCTTACACGACTCGTTGCCGTCGACGTAGCCACGTCGTATATACCTTTTTTCGTTATACGTTCGCATTGCGTGATTCCAAACCCAACGTAAGATCTCCTCCGTCTTCTAATTACTTTAATTTACGATAAATTGAAAATAATTTACACTATTTTCGTGCATATATACTTTTATAGCCTAGGAAACGTAGGTATAGCTGCTCGTAGGTAGGTTCCTAGAAAGGATTTTCACTCGGGTTCACTTTACCAAGAATGCAGAGCGTTTTTCCAGCACCTTGGTCGTATCGTCGACGAAAAACCCGCCCCGACGCGACGTCGGCACGTGTTCTTTTTAATTACACGGTACTTTTTCGACGCCCTCGTTTGCCGATCGTGAAGATATATTACTTTCAGAAGAATCTAAATAGGTGCCATTTTGAATAAAATGGGATTCGTAGCGCTCGTATATAGCGGGTGTTTCGTTGAAGGTTCCGAATATTTTGCCGGGGACCGTAGCAATCCCGAATCTAACTCGTTTATGAAGGTTTTCGACCTTTAGAACCCGAATGGGTAAATTCATCAGCAGGAAAATTTTGATTTTTCAAATCTTTTTAGCCTTGCTATTTGCAAAACATGACAAGAAGGTTAACGATTTTCAACCTATTTCGCAGGACAAAACATTCCTATAACAATTTTCATCTTACGAGAATTCAGTCCAATTTCGTTATTCGTTATATTTTTCACCGTTATTTTTCGTTTATTATTCAGTAATTTTTACAACATTTTTCAATAATTTTTAATACAATGCGAAAATTTATGCGAAGAGCGTAACCGGGTTTATAAGGGTGATTTGGCCCTGAACACCGAATTTTAAATTATTCAGTGGAAGTTGGTCCTCATGGTCTAAAACCCCCGTGACAAGATTTTTAGCTCGATATCTCAACCTTAACCCCTTCTGGGAGGTTAAATGTGGATTTTCGTCAAAATTTTCTATTTTTGGCAGTTTTCAACCGAATTTTTTCAAACTTGCAGAGATAGTAGACAGTATCAAGGACGACTTTTGGAATTTTTGAAAAAAAATTCGAGCATTTCTTCAAGTTCAAATGGGCATTTTAAGCTTTCGAAGGGCCATTTTGGTTAACCTTGTCAGAGATGCAAATCTGAAAAAAAAAATTGTGTAGGTAAATAATCTAGATGTACAATCTCATATTTTTGAAGAACTTGATATCATGGTGCGTCATCTTCAAAAATGCAAAAAAAGAACGATTTTTTCGTCCATTTTTCCCCCTTAAATGGGTCATTTCTAGTCGAAAATTGTTTTTCTTACAATATACTCCTATCAATAATGGCACCAAAATACACCATCAACTTGCACTTAGACCGAATCGTTCATTTTTTCACCTTTTTCCAAAAATACCCGAATGGCCTCGTTCAATTATTTTAAAAGAAAATTGGGAAAAAGGGAAAAAATGAACGAATTTAAAATTCGGTGCTCAGGGCCAAATCACCCATAAACCCGGCTACGGTCTTTGCTGGTGATATTTGAATGATTTTGAAAATGTTTTAATAAATTTTTACCATAATTTTGAACGCTTTTCATAATTTTTGAAACAAATTTTCTTCAATTTTCTTCAATTTTCATCATATTTAAGACAACTGGCATGAAATATTCGAATCAGTATTTTTTACCACATTTTGTGTCAATTTTCGAGTACTTGAATAGATTTTACAATAATTTATATCCCAGTATAATCATCTAAAAAGTACAAATCTATCATAAGGTGAATTTCTCGTCATTGGATGTGTATTGTAAATTGGCAATACCGCCACTGGCATATTTTTTGATTCAAAAAGAACAAAAAAAATGGCAAAAAGCAGTATATACCTTCACCTGCATGAACAATAAGTATACGTGCGTGAAAACTGTTGAATTACACGGGCGATTTTTTATAAAATGGAAGAAGAAAAGAAACGAGAGAGGTCTTTTATCGAGACTTTGTTCAAGTTTTGATTAACGTAAACGAGTACTATAAGACGATGCGACGACGGTGTTATTGTCGTCGTGCTAGTAGAGAATAGAGCTCGACGAAGACGGCGATATATGTGTCAGTGTACCGGCGGCGACGCCGGTCGGTGGTGCGTGGTGGAGTTTGAAATGTGATGGCATTCGGTGTGCGAGATGCCGAGGGTCGGTGGTGGCGGTGTATAGAAAAGGCAACGAAACGGGTATTGATAAAACGATGCAATTTCACTTTTTCCGGTTTCGTAGTAATCTTTTTTCGAGGTTTACTTTAACGCCGTCTCTCGTTCTTTTCTCTCCCGCACACGAATCACGTTATCCTCGAAATGAAGAGAAAAAAAAGATGAAAAAAAATCAATAGGCACCTACCTACACCTACGTACGTAGGAAACGAAATAAAGCAAAGGAGAAAAAGAAGACACGAAGTGGAAGAAAGGCGAGGAGAGATAGCGAGAGACGTAAAATTCATAAAATCATTAGTCAGCTTGTTTGCGATATATGGATTGTTTACAAAAGGGTTGAATTTAGGTTATCGAGAAAGGACATCTGTCAACACGTAGAATAACGACGACGACAATTCAGTTTAAAAGAGCTTGATAGGCTGAGCGACGAGGAGGCCGAGAGGGATGAGGATATCGTAGATGAACGTTACTTCGCCTTCACCATCGTATTCGTAGCCTTGTTAGAATCTCAGCGAAGACCTTTTTTTCACCCGCAGCTTTGGTTATTTTAAATATTTAATCGAACGACGAAGGTGGCTTTTGCTGTCATCGGGGTGCGAGGAGCTGGCCGAATAATTGACAGCGAGGTTCGTCAACCGAGCTGGCGTTTTTTGTTCGCCAGCGAAGTGAGAAGCGAAGGCCATCGCTTATTCGGAGCAAAAACGTCTCCGGTATAGGATTCGTAATTCGGCGTTCGGTGTAGTCGTATTTACCTTTTGGGAAATATAAGAAAGTGGCGAAGAGGAAGAAAAGAAAACTACGCTGCTGCCATGCCGCCCCACAACCGAAAGACGAAACATATATTTTTCAGTCACGCTATACGAGTGCGTGATTTAAAAGTTAAAGGAATTTAATTTGCCGAAACTCGGTTACCGCTCGCGTACTCGCCTCCTCGCCATCCCCGTCCCGCGGTTGTACATAAATAAAAGAAAAGAAAAAAAAGAAAGCGAAATTTAGTCGAGAAAGAAAGCCAGAGAGAGAGAGAGAGGAATGAAAAAATGTTAATTCTGTGTGCGAGCTCAATCGATATAGATTGTAGAAAAACTCGAGCGGTATACTCTTATCGTCGAATAAAACGTAATAATTATTAAGTAACTAGAACGTTTCAGCGCGTTATAAAAATGTGAAACTATTTCCTCTTTTTTTCTTCGAGTATAAAAAATAATGTCGGTTTTGCTCGTGGTCAATGCCATCACTCCCCCTCCCAGGGTAGTTTTTTTACTACGCGCCTATTATTCTTAGCCCCTTTATTCCAGAAAAAATCTACGTACACGCAGCTCGAACTGATACTCTCCCCCTCGGTGGTTTTGCTTTCAATAAAACCTACTTTTTGTTTTCATTTTTTCCTCGCCGCTTCCCCTCGTTCTAATGGTAGGAAAATTTTCGGTTGCATATTACGTTAGGTACCTACTACTTTGTTACGTTATGCTCGAAAAAATTCTTTTGCAACATTCATGAAAGTTGATTCATAATTCATGAACCATCACTACGCGTCGACCTCCTTCGTCTGTAGGTAGTAGGTACACAGTTTAGGATATTTTTCTACTATCTTGCTACCGAACGAAAGGGGGAAAAGTTTTTATTTTTTTTGCTCCGAAATGAAAAGAAAAGAAAAAGTCAGTTAACTTCAATATTATTTAAAAATCTTTAAGCGTAACTTATTTCCTTTTTGTCTGCGGAGAAGCGTGTGCGGAGGTGGAGGAGTCAGAAGAAGGATGAAATGGTCGAATTATAAAGTTTATGAGGGACACCGCCACTTACCTTTTTCCGCGACAGGGAAATTATCGAGAAAAAATGAAAATCGAAAAGAAATAAATTATTATGGAAAGTAAGCAAAGTTTATTACGATTGCCTCCTTATGCTTGCTCGCCCCTCTCCATCTCATCTTCGTTCGTCGCAGTAAAAATGAATTTGTTTTTTCTTTCGGGTTCGATCTCGAGAGTGGAGAAAGGTAAGGAGAGGAAAAAGAGATAGTATAATCCAAAATCGTGTCTCATCGTCAACCGAAAAGAATATAGAAAAAATACCTCGCTATCCGACAGTATTGGTAAAAAAAATCGAATCATTGTGGTTTCGCAGGCGTGAAATTTGCTATGGTAAGTTTTTTCGACGTATTGCTCGCAAAAAAAAATACTGCACGATGTTAAATAACTGGTTGAAATTTTGCCTCGGTAGAGTAATTGGAAATTGGAACATTGAAAAGAAAAAATTATGGGGTATTTTCCCGTATATCATTATTCTTTTTTTTTTTTGGTGCGTATGTGCGAACAAGAGTGGGTTAAATTAATTAACGTATCGATCATAGAGGACGTCATTAACGGCATTTAATGTTTGCTGTATCATTAGCGTAGGAAAAAAAGACTTTACAGGGTGATTAATTATAATGCTTAATTTTTTGCCGTCGAGCTGATATTCGATTTTGCACGAAATGGGCGTCCGCGTCCGTCCGATGTACGGCCAAATGGAATTCACGCTGTGATGACCTTGGTGAGATCGTGGTATCGGTTGAGGCAATGGTGGCGGTGACGGGTTTAAATGATAGCGATAAATGAAGTCGAAACGGATCGATTTATGGTATTGAAGTAATTGAACGTGTTGGGGGATACTGCGCCAGGAGGAGAGCCCTGGTATCGTGTCAGATCGTATCGAATTTGTGTTGCTTTGTTGCCGGTTGTAGGGTGCTGGATTGATACCGACCTCCTTCTCAATTTTTTTTTTGTACTCGTGAGGCTGGATGTTGATTGGTTCCTTTTTGAAATCAGGTAGGAATTTCACAGAAACGTAGCCTTGATTTTAGAAAAGAAGAAGCGAAACGCGTCTATGCGTATTTGTCAGGAACTTCTTTGAAATAATTTTGTCAGGAAATTTCGTTAAGTCTGAGAAGTCTAAAGTCTGACAAAAATCTCTAAAAGTCAGATGAAAAAAAAGTTGGAAGTCAGTCTGAAAATATGTCTAAAAGTCAGTGTGATTTTTGAATTTTTTCTCATGCCCAAAAAGTCATTTGAAATCTCAAAAAAAATTCCAAATCAAAAAAGGTAAGTCTAATATCTGACAAAACGTCTAAAAGTCAATCTCAAAAAAGTCTCCGCCATTTCCATACTATCCATGAAACTGTAAAGCGTGGGATATGTTTTTGCTCATTGAATTTTTCAAATCCATAAAGTCGTGATATTTAAAATTTTCTGGACATTTTCTTAGTCCAAAGTCTTTTAAATTCTGAAAAATTTTCCAAGTTTAAAAAAGTCTGACGAAGTATCTAAAAGTCGACGTAACGAATTTTCGTGAGTGAATTTTCGAAATCCAATTCCAAGTGCAAAAAGTCAGCAGAAATCTGAAAATTTTTACAAATCCAAAAAGTCTAACAAAATGTCTGATTTGAACTTTCTTGAAATTTTTCAAGTCCATAAAGTTTAAATTTTCCATGTCTGAAAATTGATTTGAGTTTTTAAAAATTTTCCAAGTCCAAAAAAGTCTGACAAAATATCAGAAAGTCAGCGTAATATCTAAAATTTTCCAAATTCAAGAAGTCTTCCTAACAAAAATATCGGAAAGTTACTCTAATTTCCAAATTTTTCAAGTTAGGAAAATCTAAATTGTTTGTGTCTAAAAGTCAACTTATCTTTGAGATGTTCCAAGTCCAAACCATTCGATCAGTGGAAACCTGAAAATTTTTCTGGGTCAAAAAAGGTCTGACAAAACGTCTGAAAGTCATCGTCAAGGAATTTCGTAGTGGAATTTCGTTTCAATTTTCGCGGAATTACCCATAGTAGTAGCATATACCTACTATGCTAAAAATTCTAGGTCCTAAAAGTCATTTGAAATCTCAAAAATTTTTCAAATTCAATAAGTCCAACATCTGACAAAATGTTTGAAAGCCATTGTTGGTGTTTGGGGGCTAGGAGGGAACCGTCGGATGCGGTTGTCTTACCTAGACTTCTCGGAGCTGGCGA
>FIZU01051947.1:0-14785 GCA_900064475.1 Pseudococcus longispinus
TGATTTTTGTTTGGTTAAAGTCTCCTTCTCGTTGCAGCTTGGTGGAGTCGCCAGCTCCGAGAAGTCTAGGTAAGACAACCGCATCCGACGGTTCCCTCTTAGTCCTCAAACACCAACACTAGATTCAGGTTGATGATGTATTACCGAGTGTTTGATGCCTAGTGTTGGATTTAGGTGGGTCAGGAGGGAGAAGGGGGTCGTTGGACCTAGGATCTTGATTAAAAGACCCCTTCATCAAATCACAGGAAAGTAGCTACTTGCTACCTACCCTAATTTAAAATGAAATCCACATTTTAATACGAAGAAACGTTTGGAATAAATTGAAAAAATTCCCAAACATTATTCTTGGGTAGAATTCCTTATACGTGCGAGTTTGAAAAAAATAGTTGAAAATTGTAGAATAGGTTATGAAAAGAGTATTTTTTGCTTATAATTTTGGACTGTTGCTATCCTAGGATTTTTGCAATTTTTTACTAAATGTTGTTGGGTACCCCTGAAAATTTTCAATTCGCCTGAATTTTTTCACAATTTTTCATCAAGGAAGGGGGAGGGGGGAGTGGACGAAAGAAAACTTTTAATTGCAATATTTCCGGAACCAAAAAAAAATGTTGAAAATGTTTTAGTACTTTTTTTAGAAAATTTTTGCAAAATTTTTCAAGTAGTGCTTCATCTTGAAAGATTCAAAAAACCTTCGAAACTTATTTTTATCCCAAACCAATCAGGCAGAGCTCGGAAATGGTCATAATTATCATTATTAGTCACCATGTTCGACCTTTTGGCCTTTTTATTAAAATTTTTGGTTAAAAAGAGATATATTTAGATAAAATTCGCTGACGGTTTTTATTTTACAAGTTTTTCAAACATAGGTAATTAAAATTTGGTTCAAATAGGTAATCTTTTCAAAATTTTATTCAAAATTCTATTCATAACACAATTTTTTCAAATTTCATTGAAAATTAGACATAATTCTGTTTTAACATAATTTTTCCAAGTTCGATAACGTTTTTTAAAAATTTTTTTTTGAATTACTTGAAACTCTTCATAATTTGGTTCCGAGTCAATTTTAATTGAATTTATTGAATTACTTTAAAATTCCGTTCAAATACAAATCTCTTACAAAAATTTTTAAAATTAATTTCTTAAAATTTTGTTCAAACATAATTTTTTTAACAATTTTATTCAAACTTGAACTCTTTACAATTTTGTTGAACATAATTCATCAAAATATTGTTCAAAATCAAATTCTTCAAAACTCTGATCAAACTTCAAACACAGCTTTCGAAATTCTCGGAAAAAAAATTTGTTAAAAAAGTCAATAAAAAATACTTGTGTTCAGAAAAAAATCTGAAAATTTTTTCGCTTCAAAATTTTTAAAGAAAAAAATCCGTTTGAAAAAGAATTTTTAAAAATAATTTTTTTGGGGAAAAATAGTGTCAAAAAGTACGAAAAATTCATTATTCAGAAATACTTCTTAACATAGCAAAAGTTCTAAAAATCACTCAACATTTTACCTATTTATTTTTTTATAAAATGAAAAATCTAAAATGCATCAAAAAAATGCTCCTTTTTCCGCCGAAATTGGTAATTTTTTGTCTTTTTTTGGTTGGGCCAAAATTAGTCATTATTAATCCTTTTTTTAATCGACTTATGTAATTATTACTATATCATTGAAATTAGAGTAAAATGATTTTCAAGCACTGCAATGGCCAGTTCACGAAAAACATATAAAAGTAAAATTTTTCAGCATAAAATTCTATGGCAGAATGATCTGATTAAAAATTGATAATTTCTGAAAAAATTGAAAATTTGTGAATTTTTGAGGTGTAATGAGTAATTATCTGTTTTTCACGCTTTTGGGTAGAAGGCTCGTTTACCACTTGTTGATCGTATCTTTCTTCGTCTGGATTTTGCAACAGCTATAGAATCAGTATAGCGAATGGGCTAGGGGGAGGAAAAAACGGTTGATTTTACGTGAGATTGAAAAAAAAAATCGTCAAAGAAAGTAAAGTGATGGCGAAAATTTTGCTGAAATTTTTATTTTTTTTTTCAACATTTGTACGAATTTTTAAAATATTCATGTAAAATTTCAACGTAACAGTCTAAGCCAAAAATGAATAACAGATTCGTGATTGGCATGTACGAATCAATCAAAAAGCATCTTTACTTCAATTTTTAACCTAATTTAAAATTTGAAAAAAATCCTCAAAAATGGAATATCTTCTGGTTAAATTTTCAACTACGTTCTATGGTATAAAATTTTACGCTGAACAACATTATTTCTCTTCGTTTTCGCGTATTCGTCATTGTTATGGAATGAAGTGTTGAAATACGTGTAGGTATCCAGATTTTGTGGGAAAAAAATTCTACCTAACATCTGAAATATGGCAAATTTGAAATTTAGATGGAAGGGACTGGGTGGAAAGAAGCTGCAGTGACGTCAAAATAAGGTGGTAAGAAGCGCAGGTCTGGGACTTTACCTTGAAGCCTAACCCCCTTCCCCCATTTCTCCCAGGTTGAAAAAAATTGAAAATTTCCACATTTCTATAGCTGGAAAAAGAAGTGATTTCTTCATCCACCTTCGAATAAAGTTTTCTATCATTCTGTATAATTTTCGAGGGATCTTGAGAATAGCGTAATAACTTGACAAACGACAGATCTGTTTTTCATTTTTCATTTTAAATAAAATGTAGTCATATTTTAAAAGCACAATCGAAAAAACGAATCTCGAATTTTATTAACTTGAAAAAGGTTTGAATAAGTAGCTTGGGTTCTTTTCATCGAGATAGTCAAAAATTCGGCGAACCACTTTGGTAAAAATTTTGGTATTCAGCAATCTGTTAACTTCTTTTCTTGAACATGTCCTCAATATCGAATAATTTTATAGTTGAATTCCCCTATTGACGTCATCGTTTCGAAAGCAAAGTCGCTTGTTCGTTTACCAAATTGGTTTAACATTTTATAAGTGATAATTTTCACGTCGTTTACACTTACGAAGTTTCAGGTAAAAAAATTATCAAATTTTTCAAATGAAATTAAAGCGACTTGTTTACGTTTGAAGACACGATAAGTTTACCTATTTTCTTGGAACCTTCCTTTAGCTATATTTATCAACTTCTAAGTAATTCGGGGTAAAATCCGTCGAATCAGAAAAATCACCGGTGGAAATAATTAGCTTTAAATTCATTCAAACTGTTATTTTTTTTGCAACCTTATCTCATGTCTGGCTGGTTTTTAAAACGACCTCTAAATTCGAATCTTCGCAAAAAAACCCAATTCTCATCGTTCCAACAATGTATTCGCATATTGAAAAGCTCGCTTCCGAATATTTTCGTATTAATAATATATTCGTAGCATGCATAAACCGTATTCGATAGATCAATACAAACAATAATCGATGATCTATGATTGATCTATTCTTTAGTATGAATTAATCGATCATGTTGCAGGTTAGAGCTTCAAGGTCACGAAGTGAGATCCATTTACTTGGCAGCTTGCTATTTAAAGATGAATAGAATAGCGGAAGAATGTGCGAAATACTTGATTAAAAATTTAAGCTTCGATAATTGCATCGATATACGCAGCCTTCCTGGTATCTCTTCGAAGAAGTCGTTCGTTTGTCAATTGGATGATTTTATATCAACATTGGTAAGTTCCTGGCTATAATTACCGTCAGTTTTCCCTCATGTTTACCACTCTACTTCGTGAAAAAAAAACAACGGTTATAAACAAGATGATGCAAATTCCCACTTTTATTTATCATTGAATTTATCGACGATTGGACTACACAAACACTTGTAAATTGACGATTGCCTAATTGTTCTCGTTAACATTGGTAATTTCCTGCTAAAACGGTATCAGCAATAAAATTTATAACTGGTGTAATCTGGTCCGAAAATCTACTTAGTATCAATGTTTGAAATAATTTCGGTCAATTTTTTTTCAAATCTTTATCGAATCGTTAGTAATTAACGTCGCGTCGATTATTTTCTGTTCAGTGACCCGAATTAACGACGTGTTAACTCGGTGGAAAATGGAAGTTTTAAATTGGGATGTCTATTTCATCATTTTAAAATGATATCGAGCAGTGGTTGGAATTCGCCATGTTCGTAATTGTTCGGTAGTTGCAAATTTTTAAAACAAAATTTACTGTATTAGGATATCCTCTATTTGCACGTATTTCCTGGCGGAAAATTTTTCTCAATGTATCGAGCTCGAAAAAAAAACTTGATGAAAATTTTCTTGTGGCTCGATATTGTTTTTTGTGCTTCAGTTTGAAATTGTGTACCTACAGAACTTGGATTTTTTAGATATTTTTCAATGTTGATATTTTTATCTAAACAACTCGAACGTGCCACTGAAATACGAATACTTATCTGCGATATATTTTTAGTGTTTATTCGAACGATTACAGAGTATATTTGATAATTTAATATGTACCCTACAATAACCAGTGCACGATGTTATCGTAACTTGGCGAAAATTAAATATCGAGTAATAAATATCCCATGTCTTGTCGAGTAATTATTGAAAGTGGCCTGATATGAGGTGAAAAGCCGCGATAATGGGAATTTAAGAGGGTTCGCAGACAGTTCGAGTCGTAAGATTATGTCGAAGGTTAATGATGACATTTTCTAGTTCGTCAAGAAGGTCTCGTGGAATTTACTGACGTTATTTGGGAGATTCGGAGGGTGGAGGGGATGAGAAGGCACTTTAAAGCGTAAAATTGCCAGCGTAGGATTGCAAGACTTGATTATGGAATAATACATATGTGTAATTTGGCTGAATCGTTCATCAACGAAATTTTCAATTGAAAGATTTGATTATCTTCAATCTTAAATAGTTTAAAAAGTACTCTTATTTGGTAATTTTATTCTTTTTTTTTATAAACAACTAAATCATTTTGGAACGAATCGTTCGCAAACGAAGTTTTCCATCATTATTTTGTATTTTGATTTAAATCATGGCATGAAAAATGACTCCTTATGACTGTACGAAAAAATCGTCCGAGAAAATGATATAGTCGTTGGCGAATGATCTAGTGATTTTTTTGAACGAATCGTTCAATAACAGAACTGGTCGATTTATTAATTTTTTGATTTTTTTGAATCATTTAAGGAAATGAATCAGTCAAAGACGTAGGCTTTATTTTGATTCATTGAACGATTCCATCATTTTCGAACCATTTTTGATCCATTTTTAAGCAAATAGTTCGCAAACGAAATTTTCCACGCGATCATTTTGATTTTTTTTTTAGAATTTTTATAAAAGGAACGATTAATTGAACACGAACGAATCATTTGTGAACGATCAAATTACATTCAGAGTGAATCATTTGCGAACGAATTCTAAAATATATAATTTAATGTTTGGTGTTTGTTGAGTTAATGAATCCTTTATCAATTTCACTTGAGAAGTTTTTGGAGTATTTTAATTTGATTTATGAATCAGTCGTTCGCAAATGATGGACCAATTTTTGAGCTTAACGCTCGCGAAAGATGTTTTTTCATCAGTTTTTTACACCGTTTCGTATAATAATTGGACTTGATTTAACACATGATTTTATCGTTCGGTTCACTGATTCACTTCATTTGATCAAATCATTTGCGAACGAAATATTCGAACGTTTGTTTCATTAATTCGCTAAAATGACCTATCACTGGAATGTTTGCTTTACTTCGACGTTCGTGAAATGATTCCAAACGTCCGCGAACGATCGAATCATTCGCGAACGAATTCTCAAACAGATGATTTTGGTGTTGAGTGTTTGCTGAATTAATAGATTATTTGTCGATTTTACTTGACAAGTTTAAGGGGTGTTTCGATTTGATGTATGAATCAGTCGGTCGCAAATGAACCAATTTTTGAGCTCATCGTTCACAAACGGTGGTATTTTTATCAATTTTTTGAAATATTTTGTAAAATAGCCGAACTTGATTTATCAAATGATTTGATTAATTGTTCACGAATGATTCATTCCATTTGATCAAATCGTTCGCGAACGAAATATTTGAGCGTTCATTTCATTAATTTGCCAAAATGATCTATTGATGGAATGTATGGTTCATTTCGATCTTTATGAAATGATTTATTGATTCCAAACGTTCGCGAACGATCGAATCATTTTTCAAACAAATCATTCGCGAACGAAAAATTTGACTTCAATTTTCAAATCAATTTTTAGAAATATTTGATTCAATTTGTCAAAAATAATTTAACCGTTCGCGAATGATTCTGTTATGTTTCGAGTAAATCGTTCGCGAACGAAATTTTTAATTTTTTTTCATCAAAATTGTTCGTGGAAATGAACCAAATGAAGCTATAAATATGATTCACTTGATTCAATTTAACCATTGATTCATTCGTTCGTGAACGAAATTTTCTCATTGCTGATTTTGTACTTCTCGCCTCATTAATTGAAAACAGATGATTGATGAATGTGTGATCCACTTCGAACCTCGTTGAATGATTCCAAATGTTCGCGAACGACCGAATCATTTTCAAACAAATTAATCGCGAACGAAAAACTCTGATTTCAACTTTCAGTTCGGATCAATTCTTGGAAATATCTGATTCAAATTGTCAAAAATGACTCAGTCGTTCGCGAATAATTCAGTTATGGTTCGAGTCAATCGTTCGCGAACGACCTAATCATTTTTCAAGCAAATCATTCGCGAATGAAAAATTTGATTTCAACTTTCAGTCCAGATCAATTCCTTGAAAAAATATCCGATTTAATTTGTCAAAAATGATTCAATCGTTCGCGAATGATTCAGTTATGATTCAAGTCAATCGTTCGCGAACGACCGAATCAGTTTTCAAGCGAATCATTCGCGAACGAAAAATTCGATTTCAATTTTCAGTTCAAATCAATTCTTTGAATTATCTGATTCAATTTGTCAGAAATAATTTATTCGTTCGCGAATGATTCAGTTATGTTTCGAGTCAATCGTTCGCGAACAATTTTTGATGCTTTTTTCTTCAAAATAATTCGTGAAATTCAACCAATTGAAGCTATAAATGTGAATTGATTTGAACAATGATTCATTCGTTCGCGAACGAAATTTTCTTACCGTACAAATAAGCAGTTCACTTCGACGCTCGTTGAATAATTCTAAACGTTCGCGAACGATCGAATAATTTTCCGACTAAATCATTCGCGAACGAAAAATTCAATTTTAATTTTCAGATTAACTCTTGAAAATATCTGATTCAATTTGTCAAAAATAATTCAATCGTTCGCGAATGATTCAGTTATGTTCCAAGTCAATCGTTCGCGAACGAAATTTTTCAAATTTTTTTCTAAAAATTAATTCGTAGAATTCTAACAGTTGAAGCTATAAATGTGATTCGTTCGCGAACGAATTTTTTTTTGTTGATTTCGTATTTTTCACCTCATTAATTGAATGAGAACAGATGATCAATGCATCTTGAATGGCTCATTTTGGTTGATGATTTGGTTGTTCGCCAAGGATTAAGTGTTCATTGAGAGATTCGATGTTCGTGAACGATTTTTGTCGACTTGTGGTCTTGAACCATTGAATATATCTTCTATTGAAGGGTTGTACATCATTCATGAACGAGTAACTCGGTGAATTATGGTATTTGTGGCATCGTTTATGATTCATGAAACTTTGAATTATGTTAATTTATCAATTTTTTCAAAAATTTTCATCCATATTATTATTTTGAATTTGTTTACAGTTTCCCAAGGTATGCCAAAGCGCATCATTTTTGGCACTGCCCTGTGTACAAATCGAAATCTTGACCCAAACTCGTCACGAAATGAATCTCGTACCCAGCGATTCGCTATCTCGTATGGTAATGGATTGGATCAAAAGATCATTTACTACCAACACGGAATATTCCTTTACGTATAATACGTTCGTCGATAAGGTATAATTTTTCCGTTTGTTTTCTCTTATTATATCATCTCTCATTATGTAAGCGCATAAATAGGTTTATTTTTTTCTAAAACCATTTTACATGTTTTTTCCGTTCTTCTGTATTGAGAACTCGGTGGCGAAAACATCGACAGTGGGTAAATTTACCCGTAATTACCATTCAAATTTTTCACAATTTTTTTTCTCATAACACTAATAATCTACGTAGTTGGATTAATTATAAAGGGCAAGATTCGAATGATTTTTACAGACCCATATGTTATACTTGGCGGTGGACAACTCGTTGCAAGATTGCACTCATATGCCCAACGGCGACGTCAGCGATACCCAATTGGTCCAAGAGTATAAAAAGATGTCAAAGAAGCCATCGCCGAATTTACCAAACGTAAGCGTCGATTTGCTTTAATTATGGAGAAGGGTGTGCAAATTATGAAGACCGTACCATGGGCGAGTAATCATTGAAAGTCCGACATGAATGCGACCCTTTTTAAGTCGTGACATGACGAACTTTCAGTGTAACCTTTTGTTGCCTTTAATCGTGTTTGTATTTGCGTATGTTGTTGCACAACATATTTTTGTGTTATATTAGGGACAGAGAATTGGCCACATGCAATCTGCAAAGCCTCGCGTTCTCATATATAATAAAGAGTTAGCAGACTCTCGTAAACAAGACGTTGACTCTGATTGGTTGGTAATAGCCACAGACAAAGTAACAGGTAAACCATAGCGGCATCGTAATTTTTTAATTGGGTGCTTCTCTCTCTCGTACAATGTTTTTTGTGCATTTAACCAAAGCGCCTATGCAGGTTTACCTCGTACGTACGTGTTTGTTGAAAGAATATGCTGCGGTATGCGGTACCTACATCTATACTTAATGATTCGGCAGTGTGACGTGATTTTTATTAATGTGGTTACGATTTCGAAGCCGAATTTTTTCCCGAAAAATAAGGCTGACTAGCTTATAGACTCCGTAGAAAACGGAGATCTGCATTGAAAACCGAACTCGACGACTCCAACGTGGAGATACCGAGAGCGACGTGTTGACGGTTGAACCATATAAAATAACCCATACAGAATCCGTCCAAGTTTACATAAACACATTGCATGCGTTATACCATACGTACCACACTGCAAATTCTCAGATTAACAGCGCCTGCCTTAACATGGCAATGCATGAAGTTCCTGATCATTATTAAAATACGAATATCATTGGAGAATGTGGCAAATTAGGACATTTTTTCCCCGCCCTCGCGAAAAACCATAATCACTAATCAAACCAGTGTCGAGAAGATGAAATTTTTTAAAATCGAGTTTTCATTGGGAATAAATTCATCCTCGTAATATTATTTTTTCGTAGATGTTATTTCCAGTGGTTAAGAATTTTTGTGGTTTTTTTGCAGAGTACACGTTTTTGTCTTTGGTTGTGCTGAATGAACGGTTGACGAGGATGTCCATCATGTTGAGGCTCAACGAACAAGAAGAAGTGGTTACTACGCCTTTGGAAAGTAGATCGTCGTCGCACGAATCGTTACCGGAAACGTATTGCTCGTTGTCGGGAATGTCTTCTGGGAAATGCGCTGCCGGATGTACCACGTTAAATGGATCGATTTTTGTTTGTGGTAAGTTGGGAAATGAGAGAATGCGCTGATTGTGCGAATTGAGCGAATGGTTTTGCTGAAGGTGCGTTTTTTGTGACAATTTTAATGAGTGTTTGATAAATTTACTTTTATACTTGATTATTTTTGAAATCTCGTATGCAAATTTTTTTGAAAAAATTGCCAAATTGTTTGGGATTGAATATTTTTGAAATTTTAGGATTTAATTTTTGGAGTAGAATTTTTTTATTTTCGAATAATTTCTGAAATCGGATTAGACATTTTCAATTAGGTACTGCAAATTTCATAATTTTCAAAATTACAAGTATTTTTTATTATTTGTAAAATTTGAATTTTGAATTTATTTGAGTTTGGATAATCTTCAAAATTCGTATTAGCTTTGTAATCGTGTAATCTTTCTTATTTTCTGTGTAATGTTTTTGAATTTTTAAGTAATTTCTTATCAAAATTTATTTTTACGATTTTTAGAATTTTTCATATCAATGTAGATAAGAGTATATCAAGGTCCTCCGCATTGAAACGCAATAAAATTTATAGTTCTATTTTTTGTAAGTTTTATAAATCTTGATTTTTATTACGGTTCGTAAAATTTCAACATTTACAGCTTTTATCATAACTTTAGTTTGTTTTTTTCATTTTCATAAAATTGGGTACGTTTTGAGATGAAAAAATGATATTTTTCAAATTTAATAATTTTTATGATGATAAGGTAGGTTGTAGAAGGGGTGGCTAGATTCCTTTGTTGCTCTTTAAAAAAAATTTCGTTCGGGCTTTTTACCAAATTTCATCATTTTTATAATTTTTTCAATTTTTATAATAATTAAATGATTGAATAATTTTGAAAAATGACGTTATTTTGATTAAATTTTCTAAATTTTATATTTTGCATGGATTTTGTGAATATTTTTGTGTTTTTTATGTTTTTTTATTTTTTTTTCATAGACTACGACTTTAAATTGGTTTATTCAAGATTCTTTTAATTCTTTGATTGCGAGTATTTTAGTCTGATTTCTGAATAGTTTTAAAATATTGGTAAAACTTTTGTAATTTTTTTCAATTTTTTTGTTCAAATTTGAAAATTGCGAATTTTTTTTAGATTTATAAATCCATTGACATTTTTTTTTCCTTTGGAATGATCAATTTGTTTGATTTTTTTGAAATAATTTCAAGGTTTTGAATGATTCATATTCATAATTTAATATTATTCTAAACGAAATCAGTTTATTTCATGTTTTCAATATCAATATGGCCAAGTTTTTGTTTTATTTAGAATTGTTAAATTTGAATGTTTAAATTCTCGTATGGTGGGGAAGGGAGAAGAGAACTTTTGAAAAAACCTGCAACGAAATTGATATTTAAATAGAAATTAAAATAAATTGGGAGATTTCACCCTCCCCCCAGCCTTGCAACCCTAAAAAGTTTCTCGCTTTGATCGAGGGCACGCCTAGACAATTTTTATTAGAAAAAGTTGACAAAATGTCAAAAAATGTTCATAAATTGACGAAATTTTGAATTTTTGTCCCAAATTTGAAATTTATTAGACTTAGATGCTACATTTTTGAATCCTAATGCTTGAAGACACACCTACAACTCGAAAGAAACATTTTGAAAAAAAAATGGTCAAAATCAGTCTTGTCAAAAATGTTTACAAAATGACAAAACATTGATTTTTTTTGTCCCAAATTTGAAAATTTTTGGGCGTCAGAAAAAACATAAATTAGTCCAAAAAAATGGTTAAAATCATTCCAGTAGAAAAAGCCGACGAACTCTTCCTTATTTCCAAAAAAGTTGGAAAGATGTCAAAAGTTTTGAAAAGTTACGAATCTTTGATTTTTTTCTGTCCAAAAAATAATTTAAAAAAAAATGTTCGAAATCGGTCAATTTTGGTTAACTTGCAAACTAAAATTTGAAAAAAATGCAAAAAATGTTTAAACAATGACAAAATTTTGATTTTTTTGTCCTAAATTTAAATTTTTTCCAGAAAAGTAGAAAGACATATCAAAAAATGTTGAAATTTAACATTTTTTGATATATCTTTCAAAATTTTTATCACTATTCAACAGTGACAAAATTTTGATTGTCTGTTTCAAATTTGGAGAAAAATTGATAAAAAAGTTGAAAAATGAAGTATGTTAAAAAAGTTTGAAACTTGACAACATTTTTTTCAAAAAAGTTGAAAAATATCAAAAAAATGACAAATTTTCGATTTTTTTCAAATTTCAATTTTTTTTCTGAAGAAGTTGAAAAATAATTATTTCAAAAAATTTTGAAAAATTATAAATTTTTTTTTATAGAAGTATAAATATGCCAATATTTTCCAAAAAAGTTGAAAAAAATCAAATATGTTGAGAAAATGACACAATTTTGATTTTTTTCTGTCCCTTAGAATTTTTTTTCTAAAAAGGTTGAAAAATAATTATACCAAAAAATGTTGAAGGGTACAAAATGTTTTCTAATGCAGTTGTAAAATGTCAAATATGTTGAAAAAATGACAAATCTTTGATTTTCTTGGCATGAAATTTGAAAAAAAAATTCCGAAAAAGTTGAAAAATAATTATGTAAAAAAATGTTCAAAATTGACATAATATTTTCCAAAAACGTTGAAAAATGTCAAATATGTTGCAGAAATGACAAAACTCTGATTTTTTCTATCCCAAACTTGAAAAAAATGTTTAAAAAAGTTGAAAAAAAGCGTTTTGTCTTGGACCTTGATGTCTGATGACATATTCTAGACATCAAAAGAAATTTTTTAATAGTAAAAATAGATCCATTTTGAGAGGCTGGTCAAATGTCACCATGTTTTTTTCAAGATTTGTACTTTTAATTCCTCATTGCACTATTTTTCATTCCCCCTCCTTCTAATCGCAGTTTAGAAAACATCTTTCACTTTTATCCATTGAATATAATCCACGTATACGAGTCTACCGCACCTCGCTCTAAAAATAACATCGGTATAATTAGACGTTTAATTATTTGATATTTTTGCTCGTAGGTGGATACGACAGAGTCGAATGTATTAAATCCGTGGAGAAGTACAATGCGGAAGAAAACTCGTGGGAGATGTTACCGGCGATGTTAGAAGCTCGAGGCCGATTCGGTATTTGTAAAGTAGACAATTGTATTTACGCCGTTGGAGGATGCAACGGTACGACCGAGCTGTCCACCGTCGAATGTTATAATCCTGCGAAGGAAAAATGGACTCCTATTTCTCCCTTACCCACCGCAAAATCCAATTCCGGTATGTTTGAGGTGTAGTCTCGTCATTAAGGCAGATTTAGATAGACAATGGTTTCTAATTACGTGATCTTTTTTTCCCGCTTGAAGGTATTTGTACATTGGAAGGCAAAATATATTGCATAGGAGGCTGGAACGGTCAATTTGGCATCAAACAATGCGACGTTTACGATCCGAAAACCAATAAATGGAGTTCGATTGCTCCCCTTCAAACAGGTACCCGTTATTGCTCGTGTTCCCAAATTAAGACGGTTTCATTTTGGACGAGAATCGAAATTAATTTTTTTCTCCTCGACTACGTAGGTCGTTATCAAGCGGGAGTTTGCGCTTATAACGGATTAGTGTACGCGGTAGGAGGATGCAATAGTTGGAATTGTTTAAACACAGTCGAAGTATACGATCCGTTGACCGACACTTGGACTTATGCCAAGCCTCTGGTGACCGCCAGAAGAGGTTGCGGATTAATCGAATACAACGGTGAGTGTGAGTTTGGGTCTGGGAAAAGAAAAATGGCAAGATGTACGAGTATTTAAACTATGGTATTATTTTGGCAGAGAAATTATTCGTCGTTGGAGGATGTGACGGTAGTAGTTCCCTAGATTCGGTCGAAGTATTCGATCCACATGTCGGAGAGTGGCGTTTGGGCCCCAGTTTGACCATACCCAGGAGCAATGTCGGCGTCGCTGTGCTTAACGAACGTTTATACGCGGTGGGCGGATTTTCAGGTAATTTTTTACCCCCCTCCCCTTTGAAATTCGTAAAAATCATTATAAACCTATTTATCGTGTTTTTCATCTTCGTTTTCAGGTAAAAAGTTCTTAAATAGTATAGAATATTTAGATGAATCGATCAACAAGTGGACTAGTTTTATGCAACGAAGTTGTCCATCGTCATTGACGACGTCATTACATGAAGACGAATTTCAAGGACATTTGAAATAATTTTACACGAATATTTTTACGTAATAAGTTATATCTTCTTCTTTTTTATGTAATTCATGTAAATTTTATACGAGGTGCGGTCAGTTCGTATTTCGATGTCTTCTACGTGGTGATTCAACAATTTGAGTCGCGCATAAGTAAAAAAATTTGCCTATTTTAAGATTTCGAAGGGGTAAAATTAGTTGAAATTTCATATTATTCTTTTCGAGATGATTAACTCCTTTAATATCGCAGCTAGGCAATTTATGAATAGAACATAAATTATAGAACATGAAAAATTGAAAAAAATTTATCATGTTGATATTTTTTTCAAAATCAAAATTGATCGAGTTACGGAGCTCGAAATATTAAAAAGGCTGATATCTCTTTATATTTTCACCTGAGGTAAAATATGAATATAACATTTTTTGTAGATCTTTTTAAACTCTACAATATAGGTCTAATGCAAATTTCACCTACATTGATATTTGAAGGAGTTACATTCGTTTGAAAGTTAATTACCCCTGCAAGTTTCAAAATTTGCAATTTTTCCTACACTCGTGTATTTTAAATACCTATATCAGCTCACTAGAAGACTACGAACAACAACTGGCGAACCTTATAGGCAATTATGTTTTCCTGGGACCGAAATATTCATTCCGTATTTTGTATAACAATCGAATATCTCATTTTTTACGTCTCCATTCGGGTAGAACTACACCATTTGAAAAATCTAAGATTCTTCCGAGAAATTCTCAAACACCACTATCCAAAAATCGAATTGTGATAAAGACAGAAAAACAAAATCGCCTCGGTTGTGAAATATCCATTAAGAAAATTACCAAATAAAGAAATCTAGATTAAAAAAAAAAAAAAATCGAAAAATCCAAACCGGTGAAATTTTTCGCTAAAAAAATGGCTACGGAGGATAGCACGATAGACTGAAATTTCTCCCAAATGATGAGATCTCTACTTGATACTAGTCAAATTCATTAACATTCGTTATTATTTAAGGTACTTTTCGGGTCGGTTCGTTTGAATTTAAGCAGATCAAGTTTTTCGCCTCGAGTCGTGTAATTAATTGTAAGGGTGGGTCAAATGTGGCGAAGTTTTA
>FIZU01051948.1:0-10293 GCA_900064475.1 Pseudococcus longispinus
TTTTAACAATGTTGCCATAGTTTTGGGACTTTGAAAAAAAAAATGTTATACCTAAAGGTATAACAAAATTTTGAAAAAAAAATCAGCCATGTCACCCTCCCCCCCCAAAATTTTTTTGACGATTTTTTAAAAATTTCGAAGTACCAAAAAATTGGGAAAATTTCGACCAATTTTTTTGAAAAAATTTCTACGAGTGTACCCACATTGTGTCTACAATCTGTGAAAAGTTCAGGATTTTTCACCCACCCCCCTCCAAAAATATCGCATATTGAAGTTTCGATATTTAGGTGGCGATAATTCATGAATGGGTGGGGGAGAGGGGGTCAAAAATCTTGGTGGGGAGTTTTTACATCAGGGGTGACATTTAGGACCACTTTTGAGGAAATTTGGGTCGAGGGCCGATTTCACTATCTTACCAAAGAAGGCTCTTTCAAAGCTAAAAGAAGAGTAAGCTGAAAAAAACTGAAAATGCCATATGTTTCAAGTCAATTTGATCATTGAGAAATTTTTTTTCTCAAATTTTATCTCTTTTCAATCTGCCAGTAAAGAAAATCTACCACTAAAAATACTTTTCACCCATGAAAAAAAGGATTTCAAAGCGAGATCATTCTCCTAGATCTTTCCCACGTCCGCAAAAAAGTCAGCATCGTTTCTTCTAAACCATTCTCCGCAAATTTTCTCCTCGCTTTCGACCCTTCTCTCCAAAAAAAAAACCATACTACGAGCACAATGCCCCCAACGGGCACTGCAAATCACATTTTACACACGGTTCACTCACAGGTCTCCTGGCATGGTCATTTATCGTTATCTTGCTTTCACTTCGACACCCAACACAGTAAAAAAATTGGTCCGAAAAAATCAAGCGATTTATTTCCTCTCGGCTGCTCCAGCGATGCTTTTACTCGAGTCGTGAAAACGCCTCCGGATGGCGAATAAGCTTGAAAAGAAAACGAGTCCCTATTCAAGCAACGTTAGGTACAAGACGACGTAATGGTTGCGAAAGTAAAAAACATGGTACGTTTTCTCCTTAAATTCACCCTTCGCCTAATTAAACGTCGCACTTGGCTTTTATTATACGTCTTCTAAAAGGCATTTTTTGCTCGCAAATTTTCTCGTATATTCTCGTTATTGTGTGTAATTTCACCTTATACAACGTATAATGGTATAAGATGGCGAGGAGGGCTGATAAAATTACGTTATCTTTTCCCTCACCTAATTTCTAAACGGAACGCTGTCGAGCTCAAATCAAATGAAATACGATATCGTGATAAGAACCAAAGAGGGGAGGAAGTGACAGGTTTACGTGCTGGCGAAAAAAGGTACCTGCGATATTTTAAAAGAGCAGTGGTGGCTTGTACGAGTACAGGGTATCGATTGATAGGACATTACTGAACAGAGGGGTATGTAATTTTTATCCTTTTAATGGACGAAAAATTACATTGGAAGGATTCTGAGACTTACTCAAAAGATTATAATGGTACAATAGTTCCAAAAAAGAACGTATATAATGAATGAATTAACTTCGAATACTATTGGAAAGTTGGGAGGGGCTGGAGATATGAATTTTCGGCAAAAGGGTTCTAAAAATACACCTTAGCTTACTTAATTCCTTTATTATTATACAAGTGAGATGGGCTTTCGAGAGAGGGGGTGTCCAATAATAGTATATAACCCTAATTTCTTCTCTCATTATACCTCCCGAATTAAAATTCAATCGTAAAACATCTTCTAACTCTATAATCACACCAGTCTCCTGGCCCTTTCTCTCCATAAATATCAATAAATAAAACCACGACTTGAAAAAACCCCAAGCAGGAAAAAAATGGTTGGCGAAAAGAGAAAACTACTTTCATCTGGTAGAGCTCGTTACCCTATCACCTATTTTTTATTTCAATTTTCCTCATCTTTTGCAGAACGTGATCCACGCCCAGACACACCCTTCTCGTATAAATCGAGTTGAAATTCCGCAAAAAGCTCGTCTCCGCGTAGCGAGACCTTTGAAATTCGTCACCGTCTCACCGTCGCATCGTCGTCGGTCGTCGAGTCGACATAAATGAAGTTATGTTTAATTCAACACATACACTAGTAAATTTCCTGCATCGAGTCTTCTCTACCTACGATCGCGTATAGGGAATACGTACGAGTCGACGAGCTAAGCGCTCTAAAACTGAATTACAAACCCCCGAAAAAAGTGTACAGAAAAAAATCCAAATCCCTCGGTTTTTTTTCGAACATGTACGTACAAACTGAGATCGCGTTAGTTTGCAACGGTATGCTTAATTTAATATTAAAATATAACATCGACTATTCTCAGGTGGCTGGTGTTATCGTATGCGTCTGATGAGGTCGTATCTGCGTACGTACGTTCGACTATTAATATCCCATTCCCATACCCAGAGCCAGACACGCGTATCCATTCAACACTCGTCCTCTACATATATATTTTAATTTCTCAAATTAATTTTACATCTTTCTATTGCTCGCAGACAACACGTGTCCGGGGCTTTTTAATTCGCCAACAAATGCGTATCGCACATGCAGATAAATATTATGACCTTACAGTTACACGAGATCCCTCGGCGTATTGTCGAGTTGCTTCATAATAATAATATTATCATCGCTATACGCGAAAATATACATAAATTGTCGCTGGTATCGGGTTAAATGCATTTTAAAGCTAATTAAACACAATTCTCTGTGCACTGGGCAACCTTGGAAAATGTCGTTTTGGCAAATTTTAATGAAATATTGCCTAAGGGAGTGCCCAAAGGAGTAGCATGTGGTCGTCGATAAAATTCTATAAGCTCGTTTTCCATTCAAGGCTCAAGGACAAAAGGTGAAATGAAAAACGTGCATTGCAAAAATTGAAATTCAAATAAGCTCGTTTGCAGGCTTAAATTATCGAAAATTTGTTTTCATCATATAAGGTTTGAGGTAGGTCAAGAGAAATTCTAAACATTACGCGAATTTTTTATTCGACCCAAAAATTGAAGGAGCCAAAAAGGATGAAAAATTTCAAACGAGATGACTCCAATCAATTGATAACAAAAATCAGATGAAAACCAGCGTCGAACTGAACACTGAGAGCCCCCCCCTCGTCTCAAAAAATGAAAAAATTGCAATTTTACTCGAAAAAATTAACATCTAGTCGAAAAAAGCTTTTGGAAAGGTGCAGAATTTTGCATTCTCAGCCAGAAAAATCGAGAAGAATTGTACTCGCGAATTTTTTGCTCAACTCAAAAATTGAAGGAGCCAAAAAGGATGAAAAATTTCAAACGAGATGACTCCTATCAATTGATAACAAAAATCAGATGAAAACCAAGGTCGAATTGAACACGGAGAGCCCCCCTCGTCCCAAATAATGAAAAAATAGCAATTTCACTCGAAAAAATTAACATCTAGTCGAAAAAAGCTTTTAGAAAGGTGCAGAATTTTGCATTCTCAGTCAGAAAAATCGAGAAGAATTGTACTCGCGAATTTTTTGCTCAACTCAAAAATTGAAGGGGCCAAAAAGGATGTAAAATTTCAAACGAGGTGACTCATATCAATTGATAATAAAATCAGATTAAAACCAGGGTCGAACTGAACACGGAGAGCCCCCCTCGTCTCAAATACTGAAAAAATTGCAATTTCACTCGGAAAAATTAAGATCCAGTCGAAAAAAGCTTTTGGAAAGGTGCAGAATTTTGCATTCTCAGCCAGAAAAATCGAGAAGAATTGTACTCGCGAATTCTTTGCTCAACTCAAAAATTGAAGGAGCCAAGAAGGATGAAAAATTTCAAACGAGATGACTCCAATCAATTGATAACAAAAATCAGATGAAAACCAGGGTCGAACTAAACACTGAGAGCCCCCCCTCGCCCCAAAAAATGAAAAAATTGCAATTTTACTCGAAAAAATTAACATCTAGTCGAAAAAAGCTTTTGGAAAGGTGCAAAATTTTGCATTCTCAGCCAGAAAAATCGAGAAGAATTGTACTCGCGAATTTTTTGCTCAACTCAAAAATTGAAGGAGCCAAAAAGGATGAAAAATTTCAAACGAGATGACTCATATCAATTGATATCAAAAATCAGGTGAAAACCAGGGTCGAAATGAACACGGAGAGCCCCCCTCGTCCCAAATACTGAAAAAATTGCAATTTCACTCGGAAAAATTAAGATCCAGTCGAAAAAAGCTTTTGGAAAGGTGCAGAATTTTGCATTCTCAGCCAGAAAAATCGAGAAGAATTGTACTCGCGAATTTTTTCCTCAAGTCAAAAATTGAAGGAGCCAAAACGGATGAAAAATTTCAAACGAGATGACTCCTATCAATTGATAACAAAAATCAGATGAAAACCAGGGTCGAACTAAACACTTAGAGCCCCCCCTCGCCCCAAAAAATGAAAAAATTGCAATTTTACTCGGAAAAATCAAAATCCAGTCGAAAAAAGCTTTTGGAAAGGTGTAGAATTTTGCATTCTCAGCCAGAAAAATCGAGAAGAATTGTACTTCGAGTCAAAAAAATTGAATGAAATTCTAATTGAGTGAAAAATTTTCAATTTTTCGTCCTTTTACAATTATCAACTTCTGTTTCTTCGAGCAAATTGACAAAAAAAAAAATAAATAAATCAAAATTTTCAAAATTAAGATTTTTATACCTCTAAAATTTTTTTTTTAAATTACTGATTTTGAAAAAGGCACACTTCTTTTACTCGTATTCGTAACAAAATTTCTAAATGAACTTGAAGTTGGGAAAAATTTCATGATCGACTCCCTCAGCACAGAAAAAAAAACAAAAAAAATTATCCAATTGGATGTTCAACTATTATTTCTACGAATTGGATTATTTTGCAATGAAACTTCGCAATTGAAATATTTCAAGTGCCTAAAATGATCCAAAATTGAAAAATTTCATACTTTTATAAAACAAAACACAAAATGAAGAGATATAAAAGGATTTTCGAATTAGAGTGCAAATTCGCGCAGGAAATCTGCTTTCAAGGTTTTCAGACTTTCAACAATAGTTTTTGGAAAAACTATATGCAATATTGTATTTCAAAGAATGAGTAACTTTTTGTCAAATTTTTTTTACACATTACTTAGAGAATATTTTTGAGAAAAAATTTTCATTTTCGAACAGAAATGTAATAAATATCGGTACAATTTGGCTCCACAACATTTTGAGAAAAAATTTTACACTTTATCAATATAATTTTCTCGAAATCAAAGAACTTTCAGAGTGAAATTGGGACAAAAAGATTCCACCCTAAATTTTCTTTTAGCAAAGCAATCGTAATTTTTCAAAAAAAATTGATTAATCTTGAAAGCTTATTTTCTATGCAAATTTTCAGTTCAAGTCGAAAATCCTCTTATAATTTCTTCATTTTGTTTTTCATTTGATTAAAGTATAAAAATGTTTAATTTTTGGTCATTTGAGCCCTTGAAATATCGAATTAAAAAAATTCAAAATTTTAACTTCTTTTTTAAAAATAGCAATAATAAAAAAAATTGGGGGGGGGGGAGAAATTAAAATTTTACAATTTATTGCAAATCTCACATAGGAAAATAACAGTAGGTAATTTCGACTCAATCTTATTTCCTGAGTGAAATTCAACTTTACATTGGTGAAAATCAAATCAAATTCGTGCATTAATTTGACTTCAGTCTACATGATGCAATGAAAATTTTTGTCAAAGGGTTAAAGAATAGGTACTAGAATAAAATAATCATTGAAGGAATAGAAATTCGTCTTATAATGAATCATTTTTACCAAATGGACTGAAAAAAAAATTTACTCTTTTCTCATTAAACCAGTTCATTATAAGAATTTCTCAGAAAAAATAAAACTGAAGATGCAGACAATGCATGCAATTCGATTTCTCACCAAAAAAAAAATCAAGAATTATTAATTCAAGACTTCCAAAAGCTTAAAAATGAATTCAATACACATTGACTACACCCTCCATAAATCTTTACCTAAAAATTCGATCTTGAAATAGTTTTGAAAAAATTAGAATCTAAAATTTGGTCACAATAAATTTTCAAAAATCATTAAAAAGTTAAGAAATTGGGGTATCTTAGTTAAATATTTTCAAAATAAAAATCACGGTTTCAAAGAACACTAGTCTCATTCAATTAAACTGTACGACGAACATCTTCGATTAAAATTTCAATTTCAAACAATTGAAATAATTTGCTGACACATCAAACCGAATTTTTGATCCGTTTCGAACCCGCTATCTCGATTTAAATAATTAGGGAATTCAACTCCAACATCTCGAACAACGAAAACCTTCCAATTAAACCCTTTTTACATGATGAAAATTCCACGATATTATTAAAATTCGGTCCAACCAACGAGGAAATTTTTCTCGGGTCATTCAACCGCATTATCCCCAAGACGGAATTTTTTTCGAAAGGGTGTGAGAAAGGCATTACGTTGTCACGCTCGCTCTCCTCCTTCAGCCAAACCCCGGCCCGGGTCAAATTAAAATCCGGAGAAAATTAAAAAAACGAAATTAATTAACTTCTAAATTCCGTCTACGTACAGTCGTATTTCGCACCACGGCTCTCATTTTCCATTCCACAGCTTCTGCACAATTTGCTCGGCCAAATAGCCAGGTCAACGACCACGGTCAACTCGTAATTAAATTTTCGTAATCGAATTTACATTTACATTGGCGAAAAAAAAAAATCCATACTTCGTGTACCTATTTGTACGTATTTCGCGAGAAGCCAGAACCGCCCATTTCACGTCTCCAGTACGTACATTGTACACTTCGGGGCGTAAATTTGCATCATTCACGAGTACGAGCTATCTGCCGACCAAAAGACCGGCTGATGGTTCGATATGCGGAAATTTCACTCGCCTAGACATTTCTCGCCTAAGGAATTCGTGATTTTTATTTAGGCCTGTACACCTAAAGCGCCGGAAACCAACACGAATGAAAAAATTTCTCTGATACGAACCTGAGGAGTGATTTTTCTCTCGATTCCAACACCAGACGATCCTCGTGTAACTTTATTATCACCACACTTCGCGTTCTAGGCAAACTGAGGACGCGATTTTACGCAAAAAAATTTTTCATTCAATTACGATAAAAAGATCGTGCATCCATGGCACCAGTTACCGCCGAAAAACTCGAATGGTAAAAAAACACACGAGCACGCAGCGTACAATAACATTAAAAACAACACAACAGAGTACTCCTTTTTTTTTTTTTGTACTTTTAATCTTTACGACGACGATGAACAACTACAAACAGAGAACAAAACACAACAATAACCAATACACAAGTCTGCCCAAGTAAAAACGACAAGAACGGTAGCGGTAGCGCAGCAACTTCCAAAGCGTATGCGTACGTCGACGTCTAAAAAGAGCATGTACTTTCTGCATCATACCGTAATGCTCTCTCTCGCTCGCTCCGGCCCTCCGTACGTCGCTCCCGGTGCATTTGGGTAAAGGGGTATGCCATACAGACGCCCCCACCAAGTCATGAAATGATATTACTGCATCGGCGGTACACGACCGCGTACTCTCGGCGTCTTTTTCTCGCTTACGCCGGTGCTTTATTGCGCGCTCTGTACATTGTACCAAGTCTTCTTTGGTATACCTGCCTGCGTCTCCGGCCTAGCCTAGCAGAGCTGCCTCTGACGAGGTGTCTTCTGCAGTCTGATTCTGCACCGTGGTGCATTTCTCTCCTTAGCACCTTCAAACGTCTCTCATAGCCTGGTACAATGTCCCACGTCCATCATCTTGCTGTCGGAAAGAAAGATTCTCGAATGCATTTGGCACCTATTTCTCAATCAAACATTGCTGTCCGCTGTGGAAAATTTCAAGACTAGGTTGGTGAGTCGTTAAAGAATGGCATTCGTATCGGTAATCGACGCGACGCTGGGTGCCCCCCTCTTATTCTTCAACACAGCGGGGAATTTTCAACTAATTAGTAAGGTCAATAAGGCATAAGGAAAATAAGTACAGGAAACAGTATGCACTTATGGCGTCGAAAAACTGATCAGCTCTGAATGGCTTGTAAATAGGGATGGATTTAACTTAACTGGAGTCCGGGGGTGCCAGAATCGCCCCCTCTCTCCCATATTTCAAAAAAATCGAAAAATTGGGTAAATTAGGCAAAAGTAGGCAAATGTTCACAAAAGAGAAAAGTTGCTGAACTATTCAAAACCACGAAAATGACACAAATATCCAAACTTTTTACATTGCAAATACCGACCCATTTCATTACCAGCTACCCCTTCAAAAAAATTGTGAAAAATTCCAATTTCCATAACAAAAACCAGGAAGAGAAAGTTTCAAAACTAAAATAAAAACGAAATCAAAAAATTGGAAATATTGAAACCAGCAAAACCGAAATAAAAATCGATTGGAAGAAATGATTTTTCAACGAAAAATAATCAAAATCCCACAATAACTGTTTCCAAATAAAAGGAGCAAAAACCAAAAACCTGCGATTCAAAAGAAAGTTGAGAGATCAAAACCATCAAGAAAGTCATTCTTGAAGCAGAATTGCCATGATTTTTCTGTTTTGTGAAGTCTGACTATAGATATTGAAAAGAAACAGATAGTAAGTCTAATTCGACATTTCTGTAACTTTTCATCAAGTATTTTGACAGGTTTTCTAAAACATAAAAATTCAATTGCGTCAGATGACCCATTTTCATTGGTTACCAAATTTTGATATTTTTTTTGAAATGACCTCAGTTCGAAGATATACCAAATCAAGTTAAAACGAAAGCTATCGCAACAAAAATGTAAAAAACGCTTCGAAAATTGTTCAAAAATGAGAAAACATGAAAAAATTGTCGAAAGTTTAAAAGAACGCGAGGAAACGACTTACAATTTGACAAAATATCGTTAAAATTTTGAAAAATGTAGGCAAATTGGTTCAAATTTTCATTTTAATTCAGTTGAATTAACGTCAATCTTTTAAGAAGCATCAGAAATTGTTTCAAAAATTGACAACATCCTGTGCAAAATTGCAAAAAGTATCTCAAAATTGTTTAAAAATAGCTAAACACGAGAAAATTATCGTATTTTCAGAAAAAACGTGAAAAAATGACGTAAAAATGGATAAAATTTTAGGACTGATCCCAGCCATAAGACATATCCATCTAAAAGTCATCGTAACGGATTTTCGTAAATGAATTTCGTGATGGAATTTTTTTGAAAAATTTTCGAAATCCAATTCCAAGTACAAAAAGTCAGCAGAAAATTGAAAATTTTTCCAAATTCAAAAAAGGCTGACAGAATGTTTGGAAATCTAAAAAATTTTCCAAATCCAAAATAGTCTGACATAAGGTCTAAAGACCAACGGAAATTTAAAAATTTTTTCAAGTCCAAAAAAATCCAACAAAATGCATCAAAGTCAATGGAAATCTAAAAATTCTGTGAAAATGTCTCAAAGTGAGTGGAAATTTGAGAATTTTTTCAAGTTCAAAAAAGTCTGAGATTATGTTTGAAAGTCAGCATTATCTCTAAAATTTTCCAAGTTCAAAAAGTCAATAAAATCAAAGAAAAATTGTCCAAAAAATCGATTATATCAGGTCAAAATTATAAAATTTACTCCAATATTTTGTTTAAAAATCGAAAAAACAAAAAAAAGTATTCAATTTTCTAAAGTAAGTTGAAAAAATAAAGGTTAAATTAGACAAAACATGGTTAAAATTATGAAAAATTTAGCCAAATTCGTTTAAAGATTCATCGAAATTGAATTAAAATAACTTTAAAGTTGATAAATTATCGAACAAAAGTGTGAGATAAAATTTCAATGCCATAAAAATTATCAAAATATTGTGTAAAAAATGTAATCTTTCATAAAATTTAGTGAAATCTGCGTAAATATTGTAAATGTTTTGAAAAAAAAACTTGAAAAAATCAAAAATTGGTTAAAATGACTTTGAAAGACAAGTCAAAATGTATCATAAATTGTAAACAAAAATGACAGCTTGGACCAAAAAATTATGATTTTGACCAAAAATGACAATTTTTGCCTTGAAATGACAATTTGGCAAAAATTACAGTTTTTACTTTGAAATGACAATTTTTGCAAAAATAAAAATTTTGACCAAAAGTAACGATTTATATCTTGAAATGACAATTTTGACCAAAAATGACAATTTTTACCTTGAAATGACAATTTTGAGAAAAAATGACAATTTTTGCAAAAATAACGATTTTGACCAAAAGTAACGATTTATATCTTGAAATGACAATTTTTACCTTGAAATGACAATTTTGACAAAAAATGACAATTTTTGCAAAAAATAAGATTTTGACCAAAAGTAACGATTTTTACCT
>FIZU01051955.1:0-15007 GCA_900064475.1 Pseudococcus longispinus
TTTTGAAAATTTCTATCGCGAATAACTCGAGAACCGGTTCATAAAAATGAAAATCGTATAAAACACTTTTTGTGCATCCTTTCAAGTACTATCAAAAAAGTTATTTACATATTTCACGTGACTGCTTTATTTTAGGTGCTAGAGGATTTTGAAATTTTAAATTGTAAATAACTCGAGAACCGGTTCATAAAAATGAAAATTGCATAACACATTTTTTGTGCATTCTTTTAAGTACTATTAAAAATGTTATTCACATATTTCTTGTAACTGCTTTATTTCAGGTAATAGAGGCTTTTGAAAATTTCAATCACGAATAACTCGGGAACCGGTTCACTGATTTTTCTAAAATCTTAAAAGCTTCTATTCCTAGTAGTGTTGAACCTCTCATAAAAATTTCAGCTCATTCCATCAATTATTACGAAAATCATCGTGTCGACAAAATTTCGATATACATATCATAAAGAAATACCACGGAATCATCGGGTCAAATTTAATAGCTGATCTTCAATTCCTGAAAATTAGCTAAAAAGGGTTTCGAACAGTTCGCTCGTCTCGATGCATAAATCTTATACCAGTTTTCACCAATTTTTACGACTCGCTGTTTGCCAATTCTGTATTTGCCATTAGCTGATTAGCTGTTCAACTTGATCCGCGAGTTATGAACTCGATAATAGGATAATTTTAAAAAACCGAATTAAATTACCAACGAAGAATACACATAAACTCGCGCAATTATCTCACACAGTTGGAATAAACATGGTGTCATTTTTTTTCTCCATGTAATATATTTATTAATAAGGAGAGGTTACAATGGAACAGTAATAAAGAAGACAGAAAAGTCTTCGACTTCGCCACCATCATTTTTAAAATGCTTCACACAACGTAGCCTATGTATTTGTGTGTATGTACTTTCATGTTTCATTCTAAACGTACTACAAATGGTATAGGGTCGACTCCAATTAAACGTTTTATTAGAGGTTACTGGAAACATTATTTCAAAGGCCAAATTGCTTATTTAAATAACTACTATTTTGGAATTCTGCCATCTTTCGGTATAATCTTCCTTAAATGATACGGGCAACGAAATCTCCGTGATGGTTAACATCATCAATACCCCGATATAATACTTCACAATGCAAATTAAACACCATCAGAAAAAAATGAGAGAACAAATGGTTAACATTATTCTGGCAACGAGTGGAAATCCAAAGGCCATATTTTTTGGCCGAATCGAGCGTATTTTCTCGATTCTTTTCTAGCGTTCTTTTCGCCATGGCGTTGCTATCTTGAGAAAGTGGAATAGAATGGAGTAAAAATAGATTTTTATAAGTTCAATGAAAACAGCGGTATTTAATGGGATTCGGATTGTTGGGGTTTGGTATATAGATTTCGTTCAGATATTTTAATGAATTAGGTGATGGGAAGAGGCGTTCATTACATAGCAATTTTCAAATATTTTTCACTAATTTACATGCTATAGGAAAGAATTTGATACTATTGAATTAGTAGCTAATAATAGGAGTCAAAAATTGGGCAGTTTTAAAACCTCAGAACTCTAAATGAATCTAGAAATTAGGAAATGAGGGTAATCAGGGTGAAGGAGAGTAAAATATAAAAATTTATAAGATGAAATTTTTTTCGTTTCAAAATGAAAATTTTTCTACATTTTTTGGAATAAACAGCATCACTTTTTCAAATTTTTCAAACAAAAAATGCAATTTTATCATTTTAAGAGGTAGGCAATTGTCCCTTCTGAGGGCTTGTTTGATCTAGCCTGGCTAGAGTAAGCGATCTTTCTGCTTGGAAAGTCAAAACTTCCTGATAAGAGGAAAGCAGAAATTTTAAATGAAATTTTTTCAAGGAAAATTTGATTTTGTTGTAATTATTGGAAAAAAATTGTATTTCAAGAAAAATTAAAAAAGTTCTCTTGACCAAATATTTTGTTCCACCAATTATACCAACCTCAGACACATATTCCAAAAATTGGTAATTTTTACAGATAGCGAATTCTAAGTTCCATAATTTTCACTCTTTGCATTTTTTTCGTAGCACCCTTGGTTTAGTCAGAAAATCCATGTTTATAGAAAACGTACAAAGTCGATAATTTCAAAAATGAAAAACTTTTAACTGCAAAAATTTCGAAAACTAAGCATCCCCAAAAAAAATCGAATAGTTCATTAGAGAAAGAGAATTTCAAGCTCTACAATTTTTTTCCCTTGCATTTTTTTTGTAGCACCCTTAATTTGGCCAGAAAATCCATGTTTATGGGAAATTTACAAAGTCGATGCTATTTTTTTCTGCCTTCATTTTTAAAACCATGGATTTTGTATGTTTCCCATAAACATGGATTTTCTGGCCAAATCAAGGGTGTTACAAAAAAAATGCAAGGGAAGAAAATTTTAGAGCTTGAAATTCTCTTTCTCCAATGAGCTATTAGATTTTTTTCTAGGGGGCTTAGTTTTCGAGTTTTTTGCAGTCAAAGTATTTTTTCATTTTCAAAACCATCAACATACCTACAATTTTTTAAAATTTTTTCCACTTAAAATGTAATTTATTTTTATTTTATGAACACAAAACATAATGTTTTTTTTTTAATTTTCGAAACTTGAATCTACTTCTTTTCAATTTGAATAATTTTATTCATAAAAACAAGATGTATCTCATGTACTATTTGGAGATTACTTCATTGATTGAAAGTTTACTATTTTAGTGACTGATTGAACCAATTGCCATAAATTAGGTACACATTTATTCAAATAAAAAAAATTGAAAACCCAAGTCATGAAATCAATATACAAATACCTAGATTGATTTTAAAAAATTTACACAATTCCATCATTCAATTTTTCATAGTGCATTATTACGCATCTACGTCCTTGAACTTGATTGAAAATAATTTCCACATAAAATCGTAATTTCTACGACTTGAAATCAGTTTCCTAACATTTTGTAAGAATACTCAGATATGTGATACGAATACTGCATAGATTTTCAATCAAGGTTATCAATCACAGCATTCACTGCAGCTTCTATAATAACCCAGACTTCACTTAGAATGCCTTCTCGCCCGCATATTTCATGAAAAATGACTACATAGGTACTGGTAACTTCTCAAAGAACCATACTTTAAGGAATATCGGCCCAATCCATCTGTGCAATGGCGATAGAAAGTCATTGGCGAGCTGTATCATTACATCAGCAGTAATGTCAACGTAATGATGGTATAAGATACTCATTACGTGCGATTCTTCATTCGAGTACCCTTGAGCGCAAATTCTTTTTGTAATCGAATAGATTCTTTGTCATTCTTGATAGATCACAAATATCTGCCTGTCTAATAATCAATGGTATCGAAATATTCAAATAGATAAGAAGAATAATTGCGCTGGAGAATTTCAACAGTTCAACACAACGTCATCTCATTTCGAAAATCCAAAGACCCAATAAAAATAACCAATAAGATTCCACTTTGATCACAAACGTGAAAATAAATTTCTCAAAAATTAATAGGCGCCCGCCGGTAATTCGATGAAAAGTAAAAATTCATAACTTATTAGTCTCATTACCCATATAATTTTCTAGTTAAACTTTACTCGACACGAATCTTTCCTTTTGAAAATTAATAAAAGCGATTAATTTCGTACACAAATTCTAGGTAGGTAGTACCCAATAATAACATATTCGAAAAAGCTGTACAGATTACTTTTGGGAAAATTTCGCTTTGTAGCGTTTTACGTAAAACGTAAAAGTTTCGTTTAAAAATTCATCGTACAAGGAATCCGTTTTTGAAAATAGTTTAAACGTAACAACTTTTAGTCAAGCTGCACGCTTAATTCTAATAACATGTTGATATTCTTTTGTACCCTTTAGCTCTAGCGGTTTCATTTGCTTCGACACCGCCGTTTATTATTATTTAATGTGAAATTTCTGCGGAATAATTTTCCTTTTAAAGGCAGGTACCTGTAAAACCTTATAATGAAATGAATGTACGATAATGAGCGACTTTTAAACAACGCCTCCGAAGATATGCTGAAATTGAGATTATCGATGAAAAATAAGACGAAAACGAAATGAAATTGAATTTAGAGCCATCAAAGATTTTATGATTTTGAGATGTTCTTGTCGGTGTCCTGATTAACCACAAGAAAGTCCCCTAAACCTCACCCATCGGCATCTCACCCAAAAGTGGACTCAAAGTAACCTCCTCTTGGTTTTTCGCTTATAACTCTTCAAATATGCGTTCAAACGAAAAAATGATCATAACAAAAATTAAAGTACATAAAATTTGCAACAAAAAAGATCATATTCATTTTTTTCAAAAAGTGAACGGGTGGCGCAAAAACACGTATCAAAATATGTATACAGGGGAAAAAATTGAGATTTCCTCTCATCCCACAAATAAGATATGAAATGTCGCCGTTGAACTGTAGAAAAAAATGAATGTAGCTGTTTTTGTAGGAAATTTCACCCTCTTTAACATTTATTAAATTTTTTTTTCATTTTAGGTACAGCTGAAAAGTTGAATTTTCCAAGTTCAAAAGTCAATTGACCACTTTATAAAAATTTTCAAAATCGAAAGTCCGAATTTCTGTAATTTTCCAAGTACAAAAAATCGATTGAAATCTGAAAAATTCTTCAAGTCAAGAAAATCGAAAATAACCTGACATAAAAAGTCCCTGCCATTTCCATACTACACATGGAACTATAAAACATAGCATATGCCTTTGCTTATTGATTTTTTCCAAGTTCATCAAGTCGTGATATTTGGAATTTTCTTGAAATTTTTCAATTCCAAAAAGTCATTTGAATTCTGAAAAATTTTCCAAGTGGAAAAAAATCAGACAAAATACCTAAAATTCAATGTAACGAATTTTCTAAGTAAATTTCGTAATGGAATTTTTTTGAAAAATTTTCGAAATCCAGCGCCAAGTTCAGAAAGTTGGTAGAAATTTTGAAAAATTTTAGAAATTCAAAAAAGTCCTACAAATTGTCTAAAAGTCAGCCTTGGGTAAAAAGCTGTATGACAAAATATCTATTTTGAATTTTCTTGAAATTTTTTAAATCCATAAAATTGAAAATTTTCAAGTCCAAAAACTAATTTGAGTTCTTAAAAATTTTCCAAGTCCAGAAAAGGCTGACAAAATGGCTGAAAGGTCAGCGTAATATTTGAAATTTTCCAAATCTAAGCAGTCTGTCTGACAAAATATCGGAAAGTTACCCTGATTTCTGAAATTCTCTCAATTCAAATAGTCTAAATTATTTGTCTCACAAAATGTCTAGAAGTCAGCATTATCTCTTAAAATTTTCCAAGTCCAAAAAGTCAATCTGAAAAATTTTAAAATTCCAGAAAAGTCTGACAAAATATGTAAAAGTCAATTTTTTAAGTTCAAAAAACCTAAATCGTTTGTCTGACAAAATATCCGAAAGTCAGCATTATCTCTGAGGTTTTTTCAAGTTCAAAAAGTCATTGGAAATCTGAAAATTTGTCTAAATCCAAAAAAGTCTGGCAAAATGCCTCAAAGTCATCTTTAAGGAATTTCGTGACGAATTTATGGACACGAAAAATGGATAAAATTTCGGATTGACCCTCAGCCAATAGGATAAATCCATGTCAAAATGAATGAAGTGGTTTTGTAAGAAATTTCACGCTCTTTAAAGTTTATTTAACTTTTTTTTCATTTTGGGCACGACTGAAAAGTTGATTTATTCAAATTCAAAAGTCAACTGACCACTTGATAAAATTTTTCAAAATGGAAAGTATAAGAATTTCTGAAATTTTCCAAGTAGGTACAAAAATCGGTTGAAATCTGAAAAAATTTTTCAACACCTGAAAGTCTAAAATAGCCTGATATAATGTTTGAAAGTTAGCGAGATCTCCAAAATTTTCCCCAAGTCCAAAAAGTCAGCGGAAATCTGAAAATTTTTCCAAGTCCAAAAAAGTTTAGCAAAATGTCTGAAAGTCAACGTGGCTTTATTTCGTGACTTTTTTGCAAGTTTGATCATCGCAAAAGCAAATCCTATGCTAAGAAGGAGGGAATTCAGAGGTTTTCACAAATAAGACACTTGGAGGAGATGAAGGTTTCTCCTGAAATTGTACCCTATTCACGGAAAGAAGGAGCGATTTCAATTTTTTCTATATTTTGACACGTGTTTTTGTCCCACACATTGACTTTTCGAAAAAAATGGATATGACCTTTTTTGTAGCAAATTTTATGTACTTAAATTTTTGTTATGATCATTTTTTTGTTTGAACACATATCTGAAGAGTTATTAGCGAAAAACCAAGAAAAGTCACCTTGAGTCACCATTAGAGGGAAATTCCGATGGGTGAGGTTCGGGGACTTTTTGATGTTTAATCAGGACACCGAAAGTGACATTTTAAAATCATAAAATCTTCAATGGCTCAAAATGCAATTTGCTCTATTTTTATGATCTAATTTTCCTGCGTTACCAATCGACACCGATGATGGAATCATTGAGCCCGAAGATTCGATTAAACTCATACCAATTGTTCCAAATTTTATTTAAACCCAGGTGCTAGAATTCTTACGATTAAGAAAATCAAACACAAAAGGAACTACATAATTGTTTCGGCTAGTAGCGATAAAAAATTTCGTAAAAAATCGTCAACTTTACCGCAACACCGATAATATACAAAGTGTCGAAGACTTATTTTCTTTGTTCGACACATCGAGCACAGCTGCTAAATACACCATTTACTATGTTAAAACAAAGTGTTTAAATTTTAAATACATAGAAAACAACGTTCGATATATTCGAATGTTCGACTATACCAATTCATATTAACAGCTTTGTATAACCAGATGGATATAGGGCCAAGCTCACTTACATACTATTATCACAAATGGGTTTTATGAGTGTTATCTTATCAGCATAGCCGGCTTATCATCTGCCAGTTGACTATTTTTTTTTTCAAACCCAACGACTAAAAGTCACTTTCCTGTTGTAAAGATAACAGCACATTTCAGCACGTTTTAAAGAATTCGATTCGATGCGAATCATGTGGAAAAATTTGGCCAGACGTGTGTAATTCTACCAATACAAATATGCGCAGAGGTTTAAGAGATAGGTCTGGGTAGGTAAAAGATGGGACAAAACTACGACGTTATCCACATCGAATTGCATATGTTCGATACAACTTCACCAAAGTGGAATAAATTTGCAGTAAATTTTTTTCATCATTTTCCGGACATCTAATTACTTAACATTCGAACCAATCTTATAAAAATACCAACGATAGAAAAAAACCAGCTTTATAATAAGATTACCAACGAAATTGATGGTTGTAGTTGGAAAAACGTCGCGGATGATTTTTCGTTTTCAGAGCCAGTTTTTCGGTTAGTCGCTAATACCTCGTATTCGTTTTAGAAAAATTCTTAAATAAATTACATTATCAATGACGTTTTTATTGGCCAAGTATTTGGTTCGTTATATGCCACCGGATAGTATACAATTTTGGCCCCTATCGCGATGGTACGCGATTACGTCACATTCACCTTGAAATTTCAACTTCAAGTTTTTCTATCTCTCTCTAGCTTGGTACTTGATCAATCATTAACACTTTATTGATGAATAGAATACCTACTTTGCATCGACATCCTTTTTTTTTTTTCAACCAACCTTCTTAAGACGTTGGTGAACGTGGATCGAAGTATTAAATTAACGCTGCTGAAATGCCTATATACCTCTGAAGTCACAATACTTGTAATTTCATTCACAACCTAGGTACACGAAAATTTGCCAAGAGTATTAAATGTGGGAATGAAATATCGCATATAAGTTCAACACTGTGCCATCTCCTCATGAAACACGATACAAAATTAAATCAATCGAATGCCAAACACAGGACACAAGGTTTATTATACGGATTCTTAATCCTTACACATATGAAAAAGTATACTCATACCTTACGAAGACCCAGTCAGTACTATAGTATACCTTATAATCACAAGGTAAGTATTCGCTATCATATCTCTAATTCTACATTCAGACCATAAACACACTCAGCAATAAAATAACTTGGAACAGATAGGGCTAATAAACGATGCTGTCTACCTTCAAGTTCGATAGATATCGTGGTACAACCTTTCTTAACAACTTGTACCATTCTAATAATGCATTTTTTTTATTCGTTTAATAATGTTGTGTAAGTATAAGATGGTAATTGTACGTAGAATCGAACAGTAAATTTTTTTCCATGTTTCGATTCAATTCGTATCTATACGTTGAAGTATTTCGAAAGCTCGTATTGCAATATTGCAAATCTAGGTACTTTATGTATAGAAGAATGAGCGTGAGACTAGGTAAAGTACTTGGGATATACCTAATTACCAGCGTACGAGTATATTACGTGTATTCGATGCAATAATAGGTACTTAATATGTATTTTTATTATTATTGTTTCTCATAAGAAATCAACCATAGGTATAGAGATGGTTCGGCCGATAATTAGAGTAAGACCAATGCGAAAAATAACAATTTTCAAGTGAAAAAAAAAGAATTAGGTATGTCAAGTTGAAGAAATAAAATTTGAATGACCTAACCATCAATTTTTAGATCTTCTTCCTCCTTGGTTCTTGATCCAATTGAACATCAGATTTGCAATACTTTTCTAGAACCTTTACCTATATTTTAGGGCAGAGCGATTATGAGCTATTCAACGATGTAAGTATTTTGTGTTATTTTCAGAACTATAACTGCGTTCAAAAAAATTGGAATTGGAAATGAAATCGCTGTCAGTTCATTTCCATCGTCGAAAAAAAGAACAGATGAAAAATGTAAGGAGAAAAATCAAGAAAAATTGCAGTTTTACCAGGATCCATTCCAGAAATTTCCCTTATTGAAAACATGTATCAATTGTCGAATTTTGGTTTTTGACAAATTTTAATTATCATTTCAAGATGTAAATTACGTAAATTTTGAGAATCTTGAATTCTTGTTGCCAATTTTTCAGAAAATTTGTAGATTTTTTAATAAAATTTGTTTTTTTATTGCCTTAAATTCAACGAGAAAATACCTACAAATTGCTCAAAATATGTAGGTACTTGATCTTCTAGAATTCGAAAATAAAAATTTTAAGAATCTTTAAGACGATAAAGGAAATTATGCAATGAATTTTTCGGAAAAAATGATCAACTTATTTGAATACATACAATATTCAAAATCATCAATCAAAATGAGGAAGAAAGAGCTTTAAAAAATTTAATTTTCTGGAAAATTGTTGAAAAAATCAAAAAATTGTCAAAATTGCTTCAAATGCAATGAAAATTTATTCAAAACAAAATATTGAGAAACGTATAAAAAATTGAATAAAGATTCGTCAAACCATAAGAGTTGAAGTTACATTAAAATGACATTACAAATATAAATAAGTATTGCACAAAAATTTCAAATTATTGTCAACAGTCATATTTTAATTAAAGTATTGAAAAAGTTAATGAGATTACTCCAAAGTAGTGCTCATCGAATGGTGGGCGTTAGATCAATTTGCCCTCAAAGTTAGAAAATTCATAATTTTGTTGAGAAATTATCCCCTCTGAACTGAAAATACAGAGCCGAACCGAATGGAAGAGGCAGATTGTCCCAATAATGCCAAAGATTTGAGAAAATGACGATCTTGGGGCTCGTAAATATTTTTCTGTAATTTTAATCAAAAAAATTGAAAATAATGACTAATTTTGGCCCAAAAGGAAATTTTTTCGATGTATCCTATATTTTGTAAACATTTTATAATGCTCTTATTTTTTGACAATCTTACAAAAAAAAAATTTCTTTGCAGAATTTTGTATTCAAAAATTTTTAGGAATTTTTTCGAAGAATCATTTCCGAATAATGAATTTTTTAGAAAATTATTCTCACCAATTTTTTCTGAAGGAGTTTCTTTTTAAAGAATTTTTCAGGTGAAAAATCTTTGGAATTTTTTTTCAATAGGTAGGTAACTTTTCTGATGAAATTTTCTCTTCAATGAATTTCTCTAAAATGAAAAAGCCTTTTGAACTTCTTAATTTTTTTACCCAACTGTTTTCTACGCCTATTAACTTTTTCATAATTTTTTTCAAAAAATTAATTGAGGAACTGTTTGAATTTTTTTCAAGGCAATGGTAAATTTTTTTGAAAGAATTTTACTAAAAATTACTCTCAATTGTGTCTGAATCTGAAGATGAACTGCGTTCCACAAAATTCTAAAGAGTTCAGTTTGAAATCAACATGAAAAAAAATACATATTAGAACAAAATTTAAAGAAATTGTTTGAAAATTTTTGTAAAAAAATTGTACTTACTTGAACAGAATTTTGAAGAATTTTATTTCAACAAAATTTTGAAAATAATGTGTTTGAATAAAACCAAAAAAATATAAATATATGTTCAAACCAAATTATGCAAACTCTAATTTCCAATTAAATTTAAAAATATAGGTTTGAAGATGATTTTGAAGAAAATTTGAAAAATGTTTCTGATGAAATTGTGTTTGAAACGAATTTTTAGAAAAGTTGCCGGCTCCAAATTTTGACAAATTCGATTTTGAACAAGATTTTGAAAATTTTCTGTGAATTCTGTCTAGTTTTTTACTTTTTTTTAACCAAAAATTTCGCCTGAATAAAAAAGCAAAAAGTTGAAAAAATCATGATAATGACAATAAAGAGTGAAATAATGACAAAATGACGGCAATTTCGAAAATAATGATAATTTCAAGCTCTGTGATCTAAGATCTTTCAAAAATCCTTGTCTAAAGTTTAAAAAATCTGAAAAAAATGACCACTTTGACCTTCCCTCTTCCAATATACTATTGATTCAAACGACGGCTGGGTTGGGAAAAAAATATTTGATTATACGTAAAATTTAAAAAAATATCAATTAGTTTGTTCAACAAAATGGATAAATTCATTCAGTTCAAGCGAAGTGAGGGGGGAAATTTTGCAAAAAAAATCTTTCAAAACTAAAATTTCAATATTTTTCCAATTTAAATTTCAATTGAAGGAATATTTTTGAAAACACACTTCAAAATTTGATTGGTTTTATCAAAATTTCGTGCTTTTTGGGCATATTTCTTGCTCGTTTTTTGAATTCGTACTTTTCCCGTTGTTTCGTACTTTTCCCGTTGTTTCGTGCTTTTTGTGCCCGGTAGACTCCAACAATCTAAATTTTTCCGAGTTCAAAAGTCAACTGACCACTTAATAAAATTTTTCAAAATCAAAAAAGTCAGAATTTCTGAAATTTTCTAAATCCAAAAAATCTGAAAAATTTTTCAAATCCAGAAAATCTAAAATGCCTAGTCTGATAAAATGTCTGAAAGACAGCGTGGTTTCTGAAATTTTCCATGTCCAAAACATCTGAAGTGTTTGTTTCACAAAATGTCTAAAAGTCAGCATTATTTCTTAAATTTTCCAAGTCCAAAAAGTCAGTGGAAATCTGAAAATTTTTCCCAGGTCCAAAAAAGTCTGATAAAATGTCTAAAATTCAGCGTGAAGGAATTTCGTGTCGTTTTTTCTAGGTTTGGTCATCGCAAAAGCATAGCCTATGCTAAAAGTCCAGAAGATCGAAAATAATGACATTTTCCGAGCTCTGTGATCTTTCTAAAATGTTTGTCTTGAGTTGAAAAATTTGAAAAATTCCAATTCAGTCGACAATTTTCAATTTTTGCCTCTCCAATTATACTAACTTCGGTTTGTCTTTGCTTAGATTGTTCAATACTTCATCAAAATAAACGAAAATTATAATTTTTTCATGAAATAACACCATTCGATAAATATTAGTAAAAATACCTTCATTTTTCAGAAATCGACCATTACAAAACGCCATTTGACTCGACTACAAATTCCAATTATTCTGATTTAAATTAACATCGAATAATTCAAAATCTTTCAACATCGATATTTGTTGTCGATTCGACAGTATATGACAAAAAAGCTACATGGTAAGAGTAATTTGTACAGTCGTCACGTTCTTTACTTTTCCTTCCACGTACCACCACGTTTAAAGATTAATTTCAGGTTTTCAAGTCTACGTAGCTGGCTAGGCTATACGTATAACGTACGCGTACAGTATACTTACGCGGCACAAAATTCCGACATTTAAATTAACGAAAAATTACCCGTATGATAACGTTCACGCATGGAAATGACCTTTTGATAAAAGTTCATTTCGGTACAATAAAAATGCCGGTTTACGCGGCAAAACCTAGTTAAAATATCACCAAACGCTGATAACTTATCGGCAGCGTTTCGAAAACTCGAAGGCCGGATGTTTTAAAAATATCTTACAACGCTCCGAGAATAATTTTTTTTTTACAAATCTACGTACATACGTATTCGATTCGTTCCTTCGTTAGAATAAGTACGTAAGTACACGCGATTGAAAGGAGTAATGGAGGAAAAAAATCGACCATATTTTTTTCCCCTTTTCCTCAATTAGAACTTAAAATTTGTCTCCAACAAAGAAATAATGTATCAACATATGCTTTCCCACGAGGAGGCCTTCCTGAATATCATCTAATAACAACACATGTTGAATACATTAATAAACTCGTTTCCATGCTACGTCTATATTTAGTTCAGGACAAATACTTGAAGAACACTTGCAAATAGTTTTTTTTTATTTCTTTCTCTCTTTCATATCAGTAGGTTTTTTTTTCTTACCGTACTTACATTTATACACTTTCTTAATTATATTCAACTTGTTACTATGTGGCAGTGGCTGTGGCATCGTAATATATAGCGAAATTCCACAGTATACTGTATAATCAAATAATCCTAATTTTTTTTGCTACCCAATAGCAGCGTGTTTTTTTACATGTACCGAGCAGATGTTTTTTAAATATACGTATAACTAACAGGCGAAGAAGATGATACAGAGTTGAAATGAGCCATTTCGAGATACCAATACCATAACTAATTTGTACTCATTTGTAGCTACCAAGTTGTTCGTATTTGATAATTTCATAGGTACGAGAAATTCGCTCCGAAATGTTGAGCGATTGTGTAAGCTTATCGTCATTGAATGCGAAATAATTCGTTGCCAAAGTACAAGCAGGAAGTTATAGAGAGATGTACTTGTACCTAGACCTATTACCTACATGAATAAAATTTGAGGAAATGACTAATGAGACCATCGAACCGTGGAAAAGAGTCATGATCCAGTTCAACTTGAACACTTCCTCGTCAAAAGTTCGAAAAAAGTCCATTTCAAGTTTTTCTAGAGGAAAAAAAGAAAAATTGAAAATCAGTTCTTTTTTTTCATCTAGTAATGGAAAAAGGATGGGGCAGATGGCTCGACCAAATGAGGAACATTTTTTTTTCAAATCATATCTAGCATTTTTTTCAAACAGATTTCATCCTTTTCCACGAGGAATTTCTTAGACCACCCAGAAGTTTCACATTTTCTCCTAAGCTACGTGCGAGTAAGGTTGTGAAGGGGGAGAGTTGAAACTTTTTAATCAATAATATTTTCTAGAATTTTATTCAAGAAATCGAGGATCGAATTTATATTTATTCATTTATTTGAGTCAAGTGTAGTTGGAAAATAAGTAATATGAATTTGTTCTGGAAATAATTTGCAATATATGAAATTATCCATTGAATTAATGCTGGGGATTATATCTTTTTAGATATTTGGTGGAGAAAAGAAGAGGAGATCGAAAAAAATTGAAAAAGAACGGTAAAAAAATTGTATCACAAAACCCCCCTCTTCCCCCAATAAATTTAATTTGCTTCAATTTCAGAAAATTGAATTTTTCATTCAAATGTTAAAAATTTTGGACTATAGCGATGTACTAACGTAGCAGTGTATGTATTTTTTGGATTCCACACCCCCCCCCACCTTAAAAATGATTATTTCAACTTTGCACATTTTTTCTCAAAAAATTTACTTCCGAAGTTCCGAACCGATCACGAATGATGATCTTTTTTCAAATCCAAGACTCCTGTAAATTGAAACAAGTATATTACCTACTAATTAGTATTTGCTTGCAGTGGTGCACCTAAGGGGTCGGTTCCAGAGCTGCACCTTTTCCCAAATGATTTTCACGTTTTTTTCTCCAAATTGATACAAAAAAATGAAATTTAACTCCATATCAAATAACTACACAAATCAAAATAACAGTTACCATCTCTTGATAATACTGTCTTCTTACATCAGTTCAATTTAAACAACTAAAGAAATCATGAAATTAAAATTCTATGGAAAATTTCATAAAATTATAATTTTTATTGGAAATCAAAAAAAAATTGAAAAAATCATAAACTACCGATTCTGGAGAAAATTACATAAAATCAATTAAATGATCTCATAATAATTTTTTTGGAAACGCCACAAATTGAGAAAACCTGGAAATTTATGATTTTGATAAAAATTTCAAAAATTTGGATACTTAGTCAAGAATTTATGATTTTATGAATATTTCAAAACTTGAAAAAATCCAGACATTAGGATTTTTTGAAAATTCCAACAGTGATGAATGATAATTTTGATTAAAAATTGAAAAACAAGTCATATGAAATGAAGTTTTTTGATTTTTATAAGTTTTGAAAATTTTGATAGTCAAGAATTTTTAATTTTATCAATAACTTAAAAAAATTCTGAAATTTGGGATTCTTTAAAAAAATTCCAAAAATGATGATTTTGATCAAAAATCGAAAAAAAATCATAAGAAATGAAGTTTTTTCTGGAAACTCCGTAAATTGTTCATAATTTTTATAAAAAATTTTAAAAACTTTGGTAGTCAAGAATTTATGGTTTTATCAATATTTCATAACTTGAAAAAATCGTGAAATTAGGATTTTTTGAAAATTTCAACAGTGATAATTTTGATTAAAAATTGAAAAAAATCGTATGAAATGAAGATTTTTCTGGAAACTTCATAAATACCTAATTCTTTCTGGTTTTAATAAAAATTCAAAAAACTTTGGTGGCAAGGAATTTATGATTTTCATAACTTAAAAAATCCTGAAATTGGGATTCTTTGAAAATTCCAATAATGATGATTTTGATTA
>FIZU01051964.1:0-13142 GCA_900064475.1 Pseudococcus longispinus
CGGGGGCAAAACAACGGTAGAGACCTTACTTTTGGATCAAGGGAAACTGGTAAAAAAATTTTGAGCAAAATCGGAGGACCCAAAGTCAAAACATGGCCGAATTGACATGGAATAACCCTATATGAAAAAACACTCACAGCCATGTACGGTTGACATCCGGCATCTCGTGTTTTTGCTATCGAATCTACCAATTGGCCGGAAATACCGAAATCACATAATTTAATATTTCCTTTCTTATCTAGAAGAATATTGCTGGGCTTCACATCGCGATGTATAATTTTCAGCTTCTCTTTCAAGTAATTCAAAGCTTTAACTGTCTGTGAAAAGTTGAAAAGTCGGATTACAAAAAATGATTTCGTCGAAGAATTTAAATTAAGCAAGCAGAAACACTCACTGCGACGGTTATTTTGCCCAAAATAATTTCCGGAATCCTTTCCTTTAACCTTTCGTAAATGAATTTATAAAATTTATCCAAAGACGTATCCATCAATTCCATGCAAATCCAACAGTCACCCTGAAAATCAATATTGAAGAAATTTTATTCCAGATCACTGAAGGATAGAGAGACTTCGCCGAAATAACGTACTTCTTTGAATAACGCGCCGTAGAATTGCACTATATAAGGACAGTCGTTCGATTTCATGACGACTTCTAGATCCATCAGCAATTGTTTTTGCTCTTTTTCATCGACCGTTGAACGTATTCTCTAGAAACGCACCTCATAATCGTATCAAGTTTGTAACGACAGGCGCGAAAGAGGAATGAAATGTTAAAATAAATTCACCTTGACAGCCATAACGGTATTGCTTTTTTTATGTATCATTTTGTTTACGGTGCCAAATCCACCACGTCCAATTTCGCCGAGATCTTGTAAATCTTCGCAGGTAAAATCGTAAACCTGTTTACAAAATATATTCATTATTTACTGTATTTTCAGTCGTACATTTCTAGCGAAAACTATTCGCATACGTACCGAGTCTGGCGCGACTTGAAGTTTTCCGGTCGTTTGAATGCATGGATACAGTTTGAATTTCTCCCTGTGAAAGAAACGTAGAATACATCGATTAAAAAAATAACAAAATAATCGGGGCAATGGATTAGCGCAAATCCCAAGCATTAGTGGAAATGTAAATTTCTATGTTAAGATGGTAACGAATGATTATTAGTACGTAACATCACTTAAACCCAATCGTTATAAGAAAAACTTACCTAAACCTATTTCTTTCAGCCAATCTACGATTTCTAATGGAAAAAATATGCACGTATTTAAACACGTAATCAATTCTACAGTTTACTCGTAGTGATACATTTTCGACACTTACTTGGCAGTATCGGTTAAATCTTCGGGGCTGAATGGACGTACTTTAGGCAATGACGATCGACTAAGACGTTTTTCTTCTTCAACCCAAATACTGCGGAAAGAAATCATACGTGAGCTTTTTTGTACGTGTTTCGGTAACACCAAACAATAATGTGTACTTGACTATTACACTTACGGCTGATTCTGGAATGCGTATCCATTCGATCCAATATTCAAATTGGTCTGTTGCGGATTAAAAGCCAGTTTCAAATTCTTACGTTTATCTGTAAAACGATCCATCAGTATTAACATTTATTTAAGCCATCGCTTATCACGAAAGGTATAAAAATACAAACACTTACCACTCATGTTGAAGAGTTCACCACTGTTTTGAATTCGTCGATGAAAAATGTGACTAAAAACTGGTCGATGAACACAAACAGTACATAGTTTAGAGAACGTTTTTAATGAAAATTACTTTACATAAGCAAAACTATATCAACGATTGGACTAACCTATCGCCGAGGGAATTTAGAACAAAAAAATTCTAATTTTACAAAACAAACTGTCAAAGAGTTAGGGGAGATAAAATGCATATCAATAAGTATTCATATGATAATACGCGATATTTTTAGGCCACCCACAATAAAAAAAATTACAATACAGATGATTATACGATGATCAAATTAACATTTTTTTCTGTCATCGAAAAAATAACTTTGCGAAAACACCGAAACACCTTCGATAATAAAATAAACCTGGCAGAATTCGCGATTGAATTTTTTAGTTGTCATTTTTGTCGCTAGAATCGTTGAATGCGATTACGATTTATCGAAGATTTTACGAAGCTCTAAATCGCACCCCTAAGTTTTTTTTCTGATAGATTGCTCATTTCTCATTTTCACGAAGTTGATGTTACGAAAATGAGAAATGAGCAATATATCAGAAAAAAAAACTTAGGGGTGCGATTTAGAGCTTCGTGAAGATACGGATTTAAAATTGTCAAAAATGGTTACACTGCTTTTAACAGGGATAAGAAAATTGAAAACAAAAACAAAACATCGGACTAACAAAATTGAACAAAAATAAATTGAAAAAAAAATCGATTTTCCAAACTTCTTTCAATTTTGGTTATTTGATTTTAAATTAAACCATTGCAAACACATATGAATATGCATTTTTCAACAACTGCCATTCACATACTTTTTTAAGTAACGCTTTAGAACCATAGGAATTAGGAACCCAGATAGTGAAAAATCGAGCTTGAAATGAATTTTTATAAATTCGGTCACTTGTTATTTCGAAGTGGTTCGAATGAAATATCACTTTTCCCAGCGAATAAGGTAATATTATGTAATTCTCGGTATTTATCTTCGCTTCCGAACAATTGGGTCCAAGAACTGGTATCGAAATTGGATACCGAACAACGTCAACAATTGATGATTGCACTGAAAACCATCGAATCAGAAGAGACCAAGGCCGACTTCAGAGGTACGATTTTATAATTTAAATATAAATCACGCTTACCTATTCATAAATTTGCGATAATTACACAGGACAATTGGCCGCTTATCGATGGAGAACGAAATTAGGAAGACCAAGTAAAGTAGCCGAGTCCAGTGATGTAGATCCAACAGGTTCTTACTGTCCACTACCGGATGATTGGTTTATTCGAAAAGTTGGTAAGTGATTGATCCTTTTCGGATAATAAATCAAGTATATTGTTCTTCGATTATTTCACGCTAGATTTATTTGCGCATGTCTGAAAATTAAAGAGGAATGTCGTAAGTATAACGAATATTTTAAATAATCAATTTATTTAATGTGTGTTACTTTGATGTGTAATTTCAGAGGAATCTACTCCAAAACCTTCTAATCGACAACTTTTACAAGGTAAACAATATTTTCTCACTTATACCTTTTGCAAAATATTCGTCTTCTAACTCGAAATTTACTGTTGAAGTTGGAATTTACAATGCTGTCCCTTTCATTGGATTCGGTTTTTTGGATAATTCGATAATGATCATCGGTGTACGTCTTCCGCTATTATATTATAAATCATCATACGAAAACAAATACAAATTAAAGTATACGCTTACAGGGTGACTCGATTGAGATGACTTTGGGATCGCTAATTACCATATCGACAATGGCAGCTGCAGCTCTTGGTAACACGTTTTCTGATATAATGGGCATCGGTTCGGCTTATTATGTAGAAAAAGCAGCGGCAAGATTAGGAGTCAAACAACCTCCATTGACTCCCATCCAAATGAACATGAGCACTTCTCGTCTTTTCGCTAATTTGGTACGTTACGCTGTTTGATTTCTTCGCCAACTCGTTAATAACGTCTTGTCGATTTCGCAGGGACGCACGATCGGGGTTACAATCGGTTGTCTACTTGGTATGTTTCCTCTGTTATTCAAGTCGGACGATAAAGATAAATTGAAAGAGTCGAAAACTGAAAATTGAAAATCGTCATCTGTAAAATGCATTTAAATCATTATTTTGACGTTACCTTTTTAAAAAATATTTTATTTATTCGAGATAATAACGTATTCTCTTTGATATTTTTTGTTACCTACTTCTCTTATTACCTATGTTTTCGTTTCTCGTTTCTAGTTACCTACTATGTACTGTTTTATTTCTGTTTTACGCTTTTTACTAACTTTTAAGTATTACGATATTCTCTCGACTAATACAATTTAGTAAGTATTTAGATCGAGTGAATACGACCAAATGAACAACGACGTTATCGTATGAAGTAGTATTTTATTTTATACATTCGTTCTGTGATTAGTTGTAAAAATGCTAAGATATTAGTGTTATAGGGTATAAACTATAAAACATGTTTTCGGGTGTATTTCAAGAATAATAATATTTCCAAAATTAAAAAATATATACATTAAAATAGTAAACTTTCACTTTCAAACGGGTCGAACGTAGAAAAATACATATTACTGTACATTATTCCATCATCTTTTTTATCAACAATATTCCAACAAACTGAATTTAAACAATAAATAAGACGAAAGTAATTTGCTCCGATTAAGCGCTATCGTGTATAATCAGTCTAAACACATCGTGTTGTAAATAAAAACTGTTGGCAATCGGTTTCAAAACGAATACTTGACTATAAGCGTGAGGCGGATCTTCATCAGTCTAAAAAAATATTCGTATAATGTATACCTTTCTATGTACTTTAATTACAAAACCAATTACACTAATTAGTTACCTTCAAACGTCCAAATACATTAATGAGTATACCACCATCGAACATGGGTTGAGAATCAATAGCTGATATTTGCCTAGCTATTTTTTGAAATCCTAAGCTCTGAAACACAAATATGCGTGTACGGAATGTTTAGAAGAGAAGTAGACGAATGAAGCAAAAAGTGTTTGGAATAGTCAGTAGTTCTGCTTACGTTCAATTTTTCCATGATTTTTTGAGCTCCTTGTAATTGAATCCCTTCAAAAGACATGAAAGAAGTTTCGGCCTGAAAAAAGAAGCAAACATGTCACTAAAACGATCAAATTTCTTATCAGTACGGTTACATAATGTAAGCGTAACTGATATAAAAATAAACACGCGCATTAAAAAAATTGAAACCTACAACTGATAATCAAACATTCTCTCTTTTTAAGTTCAAGGATAACATGATGCAAAATAATATCAAACTTTCAAATCGTTTAACGCGAACATTGCACTTTGAGCGGTTCAAAATTTCATTTATCTACTTCTCACTTATTGATCAGCAATGATCAATTGCTACGAACGCTCGATGACTAAAATCAAACCGAATAGACTCTAACACCAATTCAAGATGTTACTTGCCAGAGAAATGAGTCACCTGTGATGATATAGAGAAAATGAGAATTCCTTTTTTTGCAATTTGCCTGTTACATAAGGATCCGGCCGTACTCTCAAGGAATCACACGATCACTACAAAACTTGACTCGGCAAAAAAAATGAATAAAAGTTGCGCTTACGTTATAAAGATTGGCTAAATTTGGCCTTTGATTAACATCGTCGAACAATAAGTAATATTGCTCGACGAATGTTTTGCCGATCGCTTCATAGGCTGGATTCAGTGCCATGGAGAACTGTAAACACACTCGGAGTTTTGATGTAACACACAACAAATAAACGGTTGAATAGCGAATATAACCGTTGAAAACGTCAATTACAGTATTATTGAATGTACACCGACACGACAATTATTTCTATTAATAAAGCAAACGCCGTTAAACTTGAAATTTTTCGAGAAATGAAAAACGAAAAAAATGAAACTTCAAAATGAAAAGGAAAGCAAACTCATTTTTTGGCTTTCCCATTTGGATTTTCAAGCAGCATATGTTACATTCTATCAATGTTGCCCCCATTTTTTCGCACACAAAGCCAATGAAGGCAAAAAAAATTTCTGTGAATTTTTTTTCTGTGTTTTGTTGTGTTTATTTGGATTTGGCTGTGGTTTTGAAAAATCTGAATTCTAAAAATTTGAAAATTCGAATTGGAAACGCAAAAAAAACTGAAATAACCGGAATAAAAATGTTTTAAAAGTACATACAGACGTTCTTGGCTACAAAGATGTCTTTCATATCTCAAAGTTCATCAAGTGCTGCCGCATCAAAGGATACAAATCTAGATGATTCGTTCAAAGACGATAAATCTGAGTTCAGCGGCCGCATAAAAGTACGTCGATAATTCATAGTTATTCTAATTTTGCATTCTTTTACTAGATATTCTATAATTGCAGGGCACAACAATGTTTAAACCGATCGTTTACGGCAGCGTGGCTCACTATTTGCCAGAAAAACGACCCGATGGACGTACACACAGATGGACTGTATTTGTAAAACCATATCACAACGAAGATTTATCGGTGTTTATAAAAAAGATCCACTTCAAACTTCACGACAGCTATGGCAATTGTAATCGAGTGGTTATGAAAATGCCTTACGAAGTTTCCGAAACAGGATGGGGTGAATTTGAAATCGTAATCAAGATTTATTTTCACGATCAAAACGAAAGACCGGTAAATAGAATTTAATTTACTTAATGACAATTTATTTCGAATGAACTATCAGAATTATTCCAAATCAGGTAACGGTTTATCATATGCTCAAGTTATTCCATAGTGGACCAGACGCGAACGAAGCAGTCGCTGCGAATTTGCCAGTATATTGTGAAAATTATGAAGAAATTATGTTCCAAGATCCTACCGCACAAATACGTAGTTTACTTATGAAAAAACCTGTTCCTTATGTTTCTGGCGAATGGAAACATCATACTGATTGTAAGTAAATCAATATTCAGATGTTTTCGAAAAGAATTGAGGGTTAGAGCAAAGTTGAAATTTCAGTTGAAAAATTGAAAGTAGACACCGTGAAGAAATTACGAGAAGCGAAAAAAAATGTACAAAAGGAAATAGAAGATCAAAAAATGAAACTCAAAGTAGCTCAAGAGACTATTACTAAGTTCAAAGAAGAAGTAATGAAAAGTAGAAAAGCTACTCCTGCTACTTCATATCTAGCTGCGTCATGACGTGAAGTTTTATTTTACCCGATAAAAGTTTGATATGAATTTCGAAATGTTTTGTATTATATGTGTATTATTGTATATATCAATTCGATGTAAAATTTCCATCGTAAAAAATGTCAACTTATGAATCGAATTTTTTATTTTTTATCCTTCAAATAAATTGCTTCACTATGCGCCTAGCAACGTCCAAATTCCAGAAACAGTTACGAATTTTAAGATAGCTTTTCATTGGTTATGGTTTGTTTCAAAGACGTGAGTTGAAAACAAATCAATGAAAGTAAGTTAATCTGCAAATGACAAGATAAAAGATAAATAAAACTTTTCAAACAAGCGAGCTTATATGATCGAATTGCAATTAGTACATTCGTTTAGTTCATTTAAATAATAGTTACCAATAAAATGCTGATTAGATATGTAACTTTTTAAATGATCGTAATGATTCGTTCATTATAATTACTGTAACGTGGTTTCCTTTTCGAAATTTTGAAAAAAAAAACAAGTTCGTATTTTGTAACACAATTTCACACACTGAAGTCAAAAATGGAACATGACTTGTAAAAAAAATTTTATCAAACAAAAACATTACACGATAACGCAAGAAGCAACAAAACATGTGATGATACATCTTTCCTTTTCAATGAATAATGTTCAAAATTTGCAAAATTATTGATCAAAATGTCCAAAATATTTACTCCTACGAATCAGATACGCTTAACAAATGTAGCCATTGTAAGGCTGAAAAAAGGAGGTTCAAGATTCGAAATCGCTTGCTACAAGAATAAAGTACTTTCATGGAGGAATAAATCGTAAGTCTAATAATAATATGATCTTCATTTGCCGCTCGAAACATAATTCATATAATTTTCTCGATTAGGGAAAAGGATATCGATGAAGTGCTTCAAACCCACTCCGTTTTTGTCAATGTTTCCAAAGGACAAGTTGCTAAGAAAGAGGACTTGGTTAAAGTATTTGGGACAGATGATCAAACCAAAGTATGCTTGGAAATTCTGGAAAAAGGAGAACTTCAAATATCTGATAAAGAAAGAGCCGCTCAAATGGAATCTATTTTCAAAGAAGTATCTACTATCATCGCAGGTTTGTGAAATTTGAAGTACACGATTTACTGGTACGCAATTTCTGATCGTAACATTTTTATTTATTTTAGATAAATGTGTAAACCCGGAGAATAAAAGACCTTATCCAACGTCGATAATATCTAAAGCTTTAAAAGATGTTCACTTTTCCGCTAAACAAAATAAGTCAGCTAAACAACAGGTGAATTCCATTGTTTATCCATATTAATTGTAATCATCGTTTTGCAAATTGTTTACGTCGATGATTTTTTCAGGCTCTCGAAATGATTCCTAAATTACAATCCGTCATACCGATAGAACGAGCTCAAATGCGAGTCAAAGTATCATTGTCTGGTAAAGAAGCTAACAAGCTAAAAGATAAATTGGTGAAAATAGTTACGAAAGTTGAAGAAGAAAAATGGGATTCTTTGGAACTGACTGTGGTACACAACTTACGGTTTCGACTTTGAAAATTCATTTCTTTCAAGTTTTGAAAAACTCACAACGGAGTGTAATTTTCATTCACAGATAATTTTAATCAATCCTGGAGTGTATCGAGAAGTGGAAGAAATATGCAATTCAGCTAAGGGAACGTGTACGATGGAGTTACTTAATTTAAAAGAAGTCGCTCAAGGGGAGGAGTTGATCGAGTGATCAGATAATATGTACTTTTTCAACCATCGATATCATACTTTATTTAATAAATCATTTTTTATAAAAACAAAGTCACTTATGCCTAAATATTTACATTCAATACAAATGTACGCGTTGGATTGAAAAACAATAGTATTGGCGTTAATGTTCAACTTTTAACGGTGTGCTGAATTTGGTCGAGAAATAATTCGATTCTATTCTTCATTATAGGCTGTCCTTTAGCAGTTTTGGCAGCGAGTTTTTTATTCTTCAGTTTCTTTTTCTCTTTATATACGTTCAATGCGGCTTCAATTTCTGCCTTTCTATGCTGTTTTCTTTCTTTGGCAGCTTTCTTCTCACTTCTTATACGGTCGTATTCAGCTTTTGCAAATTTGTACGTGCTACAGAAAAAAGTCGAATTTGATAGGAAAGAATAATGAAGCTTATTGATCGAAATACATATATGGATTCATTCGAAACAATTTAACTCTGTAATCCATAAAAAATAAACTTACTTTGCAGGATTTTTAGTATTTTTAATTGTTTTAAATCGATTTCGGCTCGTACTATAGTCTTGTTTGACGAATCCTTTCTTTGTTTTTTGAGCAGCGGTCTGGACGTCTGAAATTTTTAATGAGTTATTCATCAAGATTTGAAAAAATTTGATGATGTCAATCAATGATGGCAGTCGAACTTACTTGAATTTTTGCTTTTCTTGTCAAATCCACTGTTAAAATGTGAACCACTAGGTGTACCCGACATCTTATAATACTTTATTTTTTCACTAATTATTTAAAATCATTACGTTATAATTCACGCGAAGAGAAATATTACATTTCACTTTTCAGTCGTTCACGTTCAGATTTTTTTTTATCAATTTTCAGTAGAAATCACGAAACGAAAACAAATCACAGAACAATAGCAAAAGCACGTGTCGACAATTTTTTGACTTGGCACAGAACGCCGTTTTAGCAGCATTATAAAAAAATATCACTCCAGAAAGTCAAAATCACAGATGAAAACATAAAATACCAATTTTCAGCGGCGCACATGTAAAATTTGTAAACACGGTAAACACGAGTTCGAGAGTTTCTTCTCACGTTCTCGTTGCGATTTTATTACTCGAGTCAACTTCGTGCAAATTTCGTTTGTTTAACTGTTAAATAATTTAAAAGTGCGATTAAAATGGCAAAAGTTAAGGAACGTAAATCTGAATCATGGAAACCAGGTTTATTACACGACGACGGGTTCATTTCGAAGAATAAGAAACGTAAAGAAAAACGTATGTCTTTGAATCTATCAGCTAAGAAGATCGATACCGAAGAATTCATTCCGTTCAAGAAATCAGCGTTAGCATTTAACAAAACCAAGGACAATTTGAAATCCACGCCGAATAAATTTTTATCTCCGGCACTAGACAAAAAACACACGCCCAAAAAGAAAGATACTCCGATGCCAGCTTTAGGAAGCAAAAAACAAGCCAATACCAGCATATCAACGCCTAATGCGAGAAAGTTTAGCATCGCTGATTCTCCAACTGCTGTACCTCGTAAGTTGAATGGAACACCTCAATTAAAGCCCAACCTTAGCGGTAGCCTGAAAAAAAATAAAGACGTTGCCGGCACTCCGAAAATGAAACAAGGATTGGCTGGAACTCCTAAAGTTAATCTCGAACCGGTTATTAAATCATCGTTAAAGAAGAAAGCTCAAAAGTTTATCGATTACGAAGCCGAAGAAGGCGAAGAGCCTGTGACAGATAAAGAAGTCAAACCGTACGTAAAAGGTCAGAAAAGGAAATCTATTTCGTTTAAATTGAATGACCAAGAAATGGACAGCGACTCTGACGACAGCAGCGATGATTCGGAAGAAGTCGCAGGTCCGCGTGGTTTTCTCGATGAAGAAGCTAGTGAAGGTGAAGAAACTGACGACAGCGGTACTGATGAATCTGACGAAGATGAAGAAGACGACGGCGAAGACAGCGATACTTTCAAAAGCTTTTTAACTGGTGACAGCGACGATGAAGAAGGTAGCGACGTAAGTGACGAAGAAGATGACGACGTCAGTGACGTGGAAGATGATGACGGTAGTGACGAAGAAGGTAGCGACGTCAGTGATGAAGATGACAGCGACGAAAAGCCGCAGCCAAAATTGAAAAAAATCGATAGTAAAACAGCGAAACCTGCGCCCGCTCCGGTCGTTCCTCTTAATCAAACTAAAAAAGAAAAGACTGAAAAACTTCAGAATGCGATTGAACCTTCAGTTAAAAAATCGAAAGTGGCGGAAAATATCGCTCAAAAAGTCAAGAAGAACGAGAAACCACCTAAAGAAGAAAATTCGCCCGTCAAAGTAACTTCTCCACCACCTACCGAATATGCCGGATTCATCAAGTATTTACCAAGCACGTAAGTAGCTCATTTTTCTCATCTTTCGCCTCTTGTCATTTTTTTTTTTTCATTTAAAAATGTGTTTTTCAACTTCAAGGATCACGTCGGATCAAATCAAGAAAGCACTTGCTTCCGCAGTCAGCTCTGAAAATATAGTATCTGTAATTCTGAAGAAAAATAACAAGAAGACGTCGAATCGATGCTTCGTTTATGTACCCGATGAAGATTCTTTAGATGTAAGTACCGAATAACTTCTTACGATTTCCTCGCCTCGATAATTTACGACTTTCATCATTTCAGAAATTAGAAAATAAACCGTTTACCATCGGTAAGACAACGTTCAAAGTGTTCAGAGCTAGAGAAAACAAGAAACTGGTTAAAACTCGACCTCTCGCTTTCCTACCAAGAGTACCAATGGCGTAAGTGTCTTCGCTTAGTTATATTCCGATTTTGTTCGGTGTTTTTCATTACTTCGTTGGCTTATTTTTTTAATTCAGTATCGATAATGAAAAGCTGAAATCGATTATTGAATCAGACGTCGGAGCGGGTAAAGTTATAACCTTGAAATCCAAGAAAGAAAACGACGTTCATAAAACTCGCAACGTGGTTGTCGAATTAGCAAATGACGAAGTATTGAAAGTGAGTGTTATTAATTCAAGTTTCTTATTTCAATCTTCTCTATCGTCAATTACTACCGTTTGCATTTCCTTAGAAAATTGTATTCAAAGGAAGTTACAACTATAAAGGTACCGATATCGTTGTTCGACAAGCTTTTGAATCTGGATTCAACATACCAATTCATAAAGTCGTTTTCTCAGGCATTCCCGAAAAGTAAACCTATTAACATTTTCTTATTCGAGATGAAAAAAAAACCATATTTTACGAATAATAATTTTTCAGCTCTAACGAAGCTCTCCTGAAGAAAGCTATAGAAACGAAAACTGGCAAAGGAAGCGTAATAACGGTTAAATTCTCGTTCCGTAAAAAATCATTCGCATTCGTTACCTTGAATAACGAGCAATCCCAAAAGGTACGTACGAGTACGCTGTTTGTATCAAGTACGTTGATACTGATTTGCCTAATTTCTATCATTTTTCTGTCCAGAAACTTCTCGAACCAGACACCGACATCTCGATTAAAGGAACCAAGTTGCAGATACTCGAATTTAAACCTCGCCAACCTAAAAAACGTGGCCCAGCCAAGAAAAAAGACAAAGAAACTCCGGCAGCGAAAAAGCAAAAAATTGACCCATCTTCGCCGGAACCTCAATCAAAGAAATTTAAAAAGAAGAAATTTACCCCACCAGCTTCAAAATCATCGGTTCCTTCGATTAAAACCGAACAAAATTCGCCGCAGAAAAAATCCGAGTCAGTTCAGAAAGGCTCGAAAAAGAAAAATAAGTCGTTGAAACAATCTCAAAATAACGTTCAGTCGCCTCAAAAACCGAAGCCGCAACAACAGCAAAGTTCGCCATCGCCTTCGTCACCTCCGAAGAATAAAAAAGCTAAAAATCAAGTACCCGATAAAAAAGCTAATTTAAATAGTAAATTAGAAGCGAAGAAGAATAAACGGAAGGATAAGAAAATGAAAAAGCAGCAAGCAAATCTTACCGATTAGAGATGACCAGATTGAGATATGTACTTACATATTCTTTTGTAGGTCGCAGATTTTTGTTTGTGATATTGATTTTTTATTAATTCGATGTTCGATCGATCATTTTTTTCCCCATTTTTATTTTCTTTCGAACGATTCATTTGTAAAACGATGTTTCATGTACGAAGTTACTTTGTAAGTTATCACTCGAGTAGTGAATCATTTCGTTGTTCAGTTCAGCTTGCGCTGTTAATATCTTAATAAAAATTTTAAAAATAGTTCTTTTTTCAATTGTCTACTGGTGATAGAAATCTTTTTCCAATTGTCTACTGGTGATAGAAATGGACCATTTTGAAGAAAATGCAAATTTTTTAATTTCAAAACTGGGAGGAGTTACGTTGTTGATGAAAACTACATTCGACTCGGAATATTCGAGTATAATAATGTGAAAATAAAAACTCAACCATTTTTAGGAAAAATGTCAAGACTTTTTTGCACTTGAAGAAATTTTTAGAGATAATTGAACTTCTTTTTTAAATCCAAAAAAGTCTCACAAAATGTTTGAAAGTCAAATTTTTGAATTAAAAAAATATCTTAATATAAAAGTCAGCATTATCTC
>FIZU01051978.1:0-16007 GCA_900064475.1 Pseudococcus longispinus
GAAGTTTGAACTTTAAAATGTTTTAGTTTTCAAACTTTCACATTATATTATGTGATTACGATAATCATCTCTAAATAACCAAAATAGAAAAACAGCTCTCCTGTAAAATTTCACTTTTTTGAGATGAAACCTTATTACTCCAAAGGTGCGATATGTACGTGTCAAAAAAAAAAAGATTTCGAAAAAAAAATGGTCGAAATGGGTCCTTTGGTAGAGGCTGGCGAACTGTTACAAGAATTTTCTCAGCAATATTAAAATATACTCATGCAGATATTTAACCCTTGTATATCAGCCCATCTTAAAATACTAAAATTCAAGAATTTCAACCATCCATACATTTTTGACTGAAACTGGACTCTTTTCAACCCCCTCCCCTTGAACACCAGGTTATCTTCTAATTAGCGAGGTCAGTTTTAGGGGGAACCACCATCTGGGGCCAAAAAAAAGTATTTTAATAAAAAGTGGAGTAGGTTATTAAGACGCATGCTTAATGCGTTAAGATTGAACCAGAAAACTTACAAAAGTGAGTGATCTCTTTTCTGAAAAAATCTGAGGAATTGAAAATTGCATGTGGAGTCGAAGAAATTCGATCAAGAGATAAAACTTTCAACCCCCCCCCCCCCAACCAACTTCGTTTCATCTCTGAATATTGGTGAAAACGTAAAGAAAATCATAAAACCTGACCTGCTAATTAGTGATTAAGCCTCTTGATCCCTCGATCATTTTTTAATTCAGTGAAAGGGGAATGAACTAAATCGAACTAATAGATTTTTATTGAAATTGGAAAAAGTTATTCCAAACCTCAAACTAATTTTTTCTGCGATGTTTATCGGGAAAAAAGAAGTCCTAAAAATTGACTCAAGTACTTGATTTAAGATCGACTGAGACAATACAGAAAATCAAATTGAATCTCGAACATTCACAATTCATATGGAGAAATGGGTAAATTAATATAACAAGGCAATATTCTCAGCTACTACCCACCCAAAGAAACTTGTCATTTATGGAAGTCGCACTCGTAACACGACGATCAGCAGCCAAGGTAATTTATTTACCCAAATAAAAACGTCATAACAACTCACCGTTACGGTATAGTAATTTGAGGTAATTTCGTCGATCGTACTCCAACGTCGTGTCATAACCTATATGCATCCCTATTATACCTTCAATTTGATTGGACAGATATCTTGACCGGACACGGGTTAATTTACTCGTCATTAATGGACGCTTTTTCACCGACAACGAATGAAGCGTCGTTGTCAGCCACGTCCAAATATACGACTCGTATTAAGGACGAGGTCGATTTAAAAATTATGTGTATGAAAGGGTACCTTACCTATACCTATACCTGTGGTTATCCAATTCGACAAGTTTGACAGCAGCATTCTTGGTATACGAAAAAGTACATACAAACGACGCGACGCCGACTTCTCACGTACCCACATTTTGTTTTCAGCGACACGACGACGACGACGACGCCAAGGCGATAGCTTATGCAGCCATTGTACTCGCAAGTATCTCGCCAACCCCCTTTTTTTTTATAGAGTTTAGACGTATGTCGAATACGACTCGCGAACACAACCGAGTATAATAAGTTGCATAACGTACGCCCTAAAAATACACGTTCGGCGGGATGCATCGTACGGTGCTGGATGGCGACACAGACAGACGGTGGCAAGTTGACGTGATCGAGCTGCGTTAATGAGTCGCTCTCACGTAATCAGTAAAAAGCTCGTGACCATTTTGTTACTTGTGAGATGTTTTTTTCGTTGTTTACATTTCCGCTGGTGCATCGATCCTCGGAGCGATGATGCTTCCTCGAAATACAGTAATACGAGAACCGTTTTCTCATTTCCAGGACTATACCTAAGTGTATGCATATTTTGCCTGCATAGATAGTTGACACATTGAAGTAAAACAAGTTCATAGACGAATGTATGGTAACTTGTTAACCGAGTTAAACACGTACGTCTTCGGTAAACAAATGCTCCTCGTATTGGACTCGAGAACGTGATTTAGACGATGAATGAGCCTCGTAGGTCTATACCTAGTCCTCTAGATACTACAGATACTACAAACGTCGCGCCGCCGCGACCGAAACCCAAGTCGAGTCTGCTGCCAGTGCTACGATGGTTAAAATTATTTAATTCGTACAGCTGCTCGTTGGTCGCCTCTGTAGCTGAACGCATAATTTACCAAAGTCGATGCTGGCTCGCTGATGGCGAATTCGTCCATTCGTATGCATCTCCGAGTCGTATTTTATTCTCGAGTCGTCTTCACCTTTCCTCTCTCTCGTTTGTATTTTTTTCATGCAGAAAAACCGACAATTTTAAGCGTATTTAGTTATCTAAACGCATCGCCAGTTACGAAACAAAAGCCAGACCGTTATTTCCATAGTACGATGTTCACGATATGTCTTTATACGTTTCCGTTTAGCATACATCATTTTGCTACCACGAAGGATACCCAGAACAACGTTGACGTTGTAGACGAGTTTTGTATTTTTGGAAAAAAAAATTATTCCAAATTTATAGCCGGCGGATTGCTACACCTGGGGAAATTTTTTTTTCAAAGGATTCAATTTCCCATGCTGCATCGTCTGTGCAAAATAACGATCGGTTTAATTGCACGGTGAGGTTTTATGTGGCGAGAAAACGGAAACACACGTTGATTTTTGTGTTGAAAGAAATTTATTATCGATGTTGCGTACGTTTACGAGTAGATGTAGACGATGACAGAATCTAATACGGAAATTGCGCAGATTAACGCTAATTTATATTTCTTTTGTTAATTGCGATTATAAATACCTCGCTGTTTAAGAAATGGTTTTTCGGTTGCGAACGTCGCCTCGCCCCTGCGACTTTGCTCCGCGATAAAATGTTTTTATAAATTAGTGCGTGTAGTTTGCACGCCTTGATAATTATGCAAATTAAATGCATCGCTCGCTCCTCGTCAACGATTTAATTATTAATTTACATAATTATACGTACGTACGTGTACGTGTGATGCTTACCGCATGCTGATGTTTTAAATCCAGCCGCGACGATGTTGTTTTTTCGTTTCGTTTCGGGTCCACGAAATAGTATCGCGGTGCAGTTCGCATTATGTTGGTGCAAAATACGAAAAAAATTACCTGTTTGTGGTATGATTTGGGTGTGCGAACGTATGCAGCGGTTTGATTTACTCGATCGTTTAATATTACCTCAATTATGGTTAATTATTAAGGAAGCATTTGACACTCCGATGGTATACCTTAGGAGTGTAATCGTATTACGTATGTACCTACAATGTAATTTGCATACGTATGTAGGTATCTTGTTTCTTTCAAGTATTTTTTACTGGTCTCGTAGGGTATCGTTAACGTATATATTTTAATCACCCGTGTTTTTAATTAAATTGTCAAACTGTCTCGGGCTAGGAATCAGACATTTATGCAGGATTTTGCTAATCAGCTGGTACGCGCCGTCGAATCAGATTTAAGGCGGTTAGGTATGCAATTTTATTAACGTTTTGTGTCGTATTGTAATTTGTTATGGTTAACACGTCCCCAGTCTTGGTTTAGCTTCACCTTCTATAGATATTATGATTGATTGTATGCGAGAACGATGTGGACGTGAATTTTTTATAGGAATTAATTGAACGTGTTGGTTTATGTTTGCTTTTCTGAGGATTAACAATGATCTATGCAGAATTCGATGTAAAAGGATCGAGATTCGAAGGTAAAATCGGTCCCAGTTCCTCCTTTTTTTTCGGAATCCCTTTCTGGTAGTGTACCTTGAATTGATGTAGAAATTTTTTCGAAAAGTTCTGAGCCCCCCCCCCCCTCCACACCGCATTCTTCAACTAATAGCTCTTTAATTGCATTATTTTCAATTACAGTAAAAATTGAACAAATTTTTTGTTCATTTGCAAAAAGTTGATTTTGTATTTTTTTTTCAATTTTGTTTCACTCTTTCGTGTTTTTTTGCCACTTTATGTTTTCAAATGTGAAAAACACTAGAAAACCAAGGTCGATTTAAGTTCAAGAGTGAGTCGTCTCGACTTTTTTTTTGGAAAGTTGACTTGAACCCCCATTTGCTGATGGAGTTGAAAATTTTTAATTTTTCAAAAATTCAAAAAAAAATCTGAATTTTTTTTTGATTTGTTGTGGATAGTTAGTCGCATTGTTACCAAAGAAGTGTAAAAAAAATTTCCCCGATTTTTTTGGGGGGAGGGGGTTCCGATGATTTTTTTACATGGACAAAATGGGTGTTTCTAGGATATTTCGAAATTGAATAAAAAAAACAATTATACGTGGTTTGGTCAATATTATGGGCTCGATTTTCACTCCAGATGCACGTAAGACGAACACCGAAACCATTTTATTTTTTTAGGGATTCTCAAATTGCTGTGAAATAACATTGAATTACAAGAAAACTTCGTGTAATGAGGGAATTTTGAGAACCCCTAAAAAAGGAAAATGATGTCAGAGTTTGGCTTGTGTGCACCTGGAGTGAAAATCGAACTCGTGATATCGATTGAACAGTAATTAATTGGTTTTCATAGCTTTTGCGATAACCAAACCTGCAAATTCAGCCACGCTGACTTTTAGTCATTTTGTCAGACTTTTTTGGACATGGAAAAATTCTCAGATTTCCACCGACTTTTTGGACATGGAAAATTTTAGAAATAACGCTAATTTTACGACATTATGTCAGGCAGACTTTCTGAACCCGGAAAATCTCAGAGATCAGGCTGACTTTCAGACATTTTGTCAGGCTATTTTAGATTTTCTGGATTCAACATTTTTTTTCAGATTTCAAACGATTTTTTAGGAATTCTGACTTTTTTGATTTTGAAAATTTTTTTCTAGTGGTCAGTTCAGTTTTAAACTTGAAAAAATTTAGATTGTTTCAAAATTGGATTTTTGAACATTTCATGAGACATGGTAACATTGTGTCCGACTCTTTGAACTTGCATTTAGATAAAATCAGACATTATGCCAGACTGGAATATGGACTTCAGTTTGACGTTGCAGATAGAGCAAAAGCATATCCTATATTTTATATCTTCATGGGTAGCTGGAAATGTGAATGATCGGGGGAGGGGGGGGGACTTTTTCTATTCAATTCCGAAACATCCTCAAAAACAGCCATTTTGTCCATGTACAAAAATCATCTGAACACCCCTAAAAAAATTGGGGTTTCTTTGTACTTTTTTATGGTAACAATACGACTCACTACCCACAAAAAATGAGGAAAAAAATTCAAAATTGTTTTTTCTGAATTCAAATTTTTTAATCCTATCTGCAAAATGGGGGTTCAAGTTAGAGACCGAAAAAATTTTCCACAGATTTTTGACGTTACCTAACAACCATTTTTTGATGCCCTTCTCTAACTATCCAAAAAAAGCAAAAAACGACCCACCCTATTGATCATTCTGAAAAAAATTACCAAAAAAATCGTATTTTCATTAGTAATTTCTCTAGATGTTTGGTTTTGTCGATTTATTCAAACCAAAGGCTGAAAAAGCTGAAAACTCGTTCAGAAAAATCGTATTTTCAGCTTTTAATTTTTTTTGCCATTTCGAAACCAAATTATCTACTTGAAAATGATGCTCTCGATGGAAAAATTCCTAATAACTAGAGCTTTGAGTTTTATGCAAAAAAATCTCAAAATATGCTAAAATGTGCATTTTTGAGCTCAAATATGCAAAAAATGAAAAAATCAATATGGGTGTCTAACTGTCTATGGAAAGGATTTTTTGCACTGAAAACTCCAAATAATAGATGAAATGAAAAATCGAGTAGCAATAATCAAAAAACAGTTTTTATTCAAATTTGAACACTTTTTGGTGGCATTTCTTACAGTTTTGCAATTTTGGCAGCAAAAAAATGGCCAGAAATCAATTCCCTATAACTTCGGCCTGATTTTGGCAAAACCTGAAAATATTCAAGAAAAAAGCGGAAACATGTCGAAATATGTTGAAATATGCTCTTTTCACAACTAAAATATGCAAAATTAAATGGGTTGGTGAATCGTATAGATCCTTTGAAATATTCACTTTTTCTTCATCATAGACAAATAACAAAAAAAAAGTTCCTTCAGTTGAAAAGTGAAAGTTTCTTCTATAAAAAATTCTCAAAATAAAAAAATTATCAATGCTCTAGATTAAAAATTTTCCTGTCTAGAATATTTTTTCATAGGACGATGCAATTATGTATTCGTGGATCTTTTGAAAAATGAGTTGAAATAACACTAAATCAAATTCATTCTAGTTGAGATCTAGTGCTTTTGGAACAATTCATTGTAAATCGTGGAGTGACAACTATGAATTTGCAATTCTGTGCATTTCTATGTAACCTGATGAGTTAGAACATCATGTGAAAAAAAAATCGACTAAAAACCAAGCCATAAACTTCATTAAATTCATATTATTTGTAAACCTGGCAACACTGCGTTCAATGACATCGGAATTTTCCTTGGCATAAAGCTATTAAAATATAAGGGAGAAACGGCGAATATGCGAAATTACACTCGACATATGTTCTCGTTCATACATCGGTTGGTAACTAGTTTCAGCAGTGAAATTTTTTACATACACCTATAGTTTTACAATGTTTGGCGGACATGCGTCATGAAAAACTATAATAAAATTTTGGCGAAGAACCAGTTGAACACGGGCGCAATACCCTTTAATAAAAAATTCGCCGAATATGTTTACATTATATTTAAACACAGTACAACTCTATATGCGGACTCGTATTTTTCTTCTGAAAAAGGCGGCGAGTCGGCTAATTTTTGTAATTAATTATAAAAAGATCGCTTGCCCGTATTAACTGATACGCCAATGAGAACTGGTTATTTTGCCAGTATCGATAAGACTTACTGAAATTTATCTTAATGCTTTTCAAATATAATTAAACCGTCGGGGACTTATCCGCTGAGCCGTTAGGATTTCCTGATAAAATATTTCCTCGGGTATCCGTGGGTAAAAAGTAAAAAAAACATTAGCGACGAAAAAACAATTTGGGCCGCGACGTGATCATGTGTGAGTGTGAATCGCGTCGAAATATCTATAGAATATTGTCTTATAAACGAGTCGAAGCTTCCATTAAGAAGATCCAATTATCGTTATGATAGTTATCGTCTTGGCGCGGAGTGAAAAACGCGTGTCAACCGATACACACACCAAGCTACCTGCTTTGATTAAGAAACGGTAATTATCGTAAATTACTTAATTAACCCGCCTGTATCGCGTATACCTACTTGGGTATTAAAGAGCAAACGTCGTTTTTGGCTGTCGAATCGATTATTTTATACGTCAAATTAGGCGACTAAGACGCTACCTAAGCGTGAATCATGTGTCGTATAAGTCTTAAGGAGCACCAAAATATGTACTTGAGATCTTCGATCGTTCATCGATGATATGATCGTAAGAAAAAAACATCTTAATTGAGAAAGATTAATTTTTTCGATGTGATGCAACGTACGATTGAGTTTGATCGTTTTGGTGTTTTGAATGTGATGAAATGAGGATTTTTGTCGCTGGCTCGAGGGGAAAATTGGTCAAGTGTGAGGTCTATTTTCTGAATTGCAGGAGCTACTGGCAGAGTATACCTGACAAAAGAGAATGTAGGTACAGGATGGGCAATTTATGAGGTCGATCGAAAACTCAGCTCCCTAGAAAAAATTAGTAGCTTTCAAGAGAATGAGAAATTCAAGATCTACAATTTTCATCCCTCGCATATTTTTCATAGCATCCTTAATTTGATCAGAAAATCCATGTTTATGAGAAATTTACAACGACGATACTATTTTTTCCCCCATTTTCAAAACTTGATTTTGTACGTTTCCCATAAACGTGCATTTTCTGGCCAAACTGTGGGTGCTACGAAAAAAAATGCAAGGGATGAAAATGGTAGAACTTGAAATTCTCTCTCTCCAATGAGCTACACTTTTTTTTCTAGAGGGCTTAGTTTTCGAAATTTTTGAAGTCAAAGCGTTTCAAAAAACATGTTATAAATAGCTGATTTTTCGATTCTAGAAAATCTGCTAAAAATGAACCTCGAGTTCGTTTTCTCAAGTATCTACATTAAAATTGGGTTCAAACATACTTTTGAGGTGGATATGTCTCGTACTAAAATTTCTTCCTCTTCAACCCCCACAATTGTGAAAATAGGCTTTTTCATCATTGAACTTTTTTATTCCATCTCGGCTCCAATTCTTTAAAATTATCTCACCCTGCCAGCCCTTTCAAATTTAAAATGGGCAACACATTCTACAAGAAATTTCTCATTTTTTTCTTTTCCTCGACGAATTCTTACTTCCATCTCCTCACGCCGATTTTGCGAACCAAACTGAGACACCCTGAAAAAAAACCAATACCACAAAAAATTTCTGGCTTGTATCGCTGTCTATATTGCGCAGGAAACCATAAGTATAATGGGAACTTGTGAGTCGAAAGAGCCGGAGATGGATGCGCCTTGCGCTGTGGCGCGCTGGCGACACGTCGAGAGACGTTTCTCGGAATTACATTTTTAATCGTCGGCGCTGCGCTGGCGGTAATAAGCTTTTAATATACTCAGCCATAAGTGAAACGAGCGCGTAAAAATAATTAGGTTGGTACCTCGGCACGTACGTAATGTTGATAATAAACGACTTGTCGCTGTTTTTCGGACCAATTAACCATAATTTTACCAAACAATCGTCGTGAATTTTATATACCACGCTCGAGTATTACCTCTATGTGGACACTGCGCTGGGAGGAAATCCTATATACGTGTAAATTACCCATACTACGTCTTGACCGCGATAATTGATGGAAGCATAGTCATAGATAGGTGGTTGAGGCTTCCCCTGCACCTAATACTGCGCGAATATCGTTCGATTTTACATATTTTAAATATTAAAAAGCTCAATCTGTTCGTTATCGTGTATTTAAACCATATTTATGTACGAGAAATTTCCATAATATATGTTTGACCTTTTCAAGTACATAGTATTATCTTATACTTTGTAGTTGGTAGCTGCGAAATTAACTTGATTGCAAATTACATTTACGTAGTATGAGGTACCATACATAATCATAAAGGTATCGTAAATTTTTACAATCGCTTTCTTATGTCGGTCTAGGTGGACATACCGGTGGTCATCAGTTTTAATACGTTTATTAATGAGGTGAATGGAAAAATTAGCTGCCTAAGTAGACGATAATAGCGATTTTATCACCGTTATGCGCCTGCTGCAACGATTTCGTGTTCTCTTATCAATATTTTTTTCATTTTTTCTACGTAACTCAAGAAAAACTCTATTTTGGTATATTTTCGTAATAACTTACTTGAAAGAAGATGAAATTAGCTTTCAAAAAATGTGGTCACTTTTTGAATTTGGTGCAACTTTACAAATCGTGGCTATTTTTGACGAGAATCGAGTGACGTCACAAAGTAATAAAGTTGCACGAAATCAAAAAGTAACCATATCATTTGAAAGCTAATTTTATCCTCTTTCAATTAAGTTATTATGAAAAATTTGCTAAATCACTTTCTTCTCGAGTTACGCAGTGAAAATGTTACGAGAAAACACGATATCATCAAAAAGGCCCAGAGTATCTGTGTCTCTGACAATGGAAATCCTTTTACAATGCTGATGACAAGATATCTAAATATCTATACGATCCATCGTACATTGGTTTTCTCTCCTTCGATCGAATCTGCTTGTTTTTTTCTTCTTGAGATACGTTATACGTAGTGGCGTCATCTCCGAATGTCGAGATGGTGCATGCAACCGACGCGACGCGAAGACCGAATCCCAAACGAAACCAGTTCTCTGGTCGATAAAAGCGTTAATTCGTTAAACGATAAATTACGCGGTAATAACAGTCAATGTTCGCTTGGCTGGTGTGTATACTCATTGTCGTCATGGTCTTCTTGCTCGCGTATAATAATAAAAAGCCGAAGACGAAAAAAAAATTAGTAAATTCGTCACGATTATCGGAACGGGCGTACGGACGGCGCGAGGCGCGGATTAATTATCGCGAATCGTGATCGATTTCCATCGTTATACTTACCTTTTTTTGTTTGTTTTTTTACGAGATAAACGGCGGCGCTTAATTTACGATCGTCGAGCTCGATGGCGCAGGCTAAGGCGCATCCGAGTAAAATTTTTATTTCCGACGTAAAATGATTTATACGACGAATTTTAGGTGAAATTCTGCTCTTTTTTTTACCGGTCTAGTCGTACCTTGGTAGCGTGTAATTGACAAGGTGATAACTGGCGTACGTGTAATTAATGCGCCCGGCAAGGCGTACAGGTAGATTTATAGCGGTACGAATCGCAAATACCCGCGAGTCGTGTGCTTTTAAGATGTCTAGACACCACCCTTTGTGATCGACGAAGCTTTCTCGATGGTAGTCGCGCAGTCGCACATCAAGTCTTGTAAATAGATCAGTTTCGAAGACAGGTTTGCTTAATAGGGCTTTTTTATATGTTTTCGGATCAAAATTTTTTCTATATGTGGGAGTAAATTGAGAAGGGAGTGATTTTGGAAATTTCTCATGATAACTTTTTTGATAGAGGATTGAATTAGCTTTCAAATGATATGATTACTTTTTAATTTCGTACAATTTTTTTATTTGTGACGTCATCGCAGTTCTCGTGAAAAATATCAATGATTTGTGAAATTGTACAAAATCAAAAAGTGACCATATTTTTTGAAAGGTAATTTTATCCTCTTTCAAATCAGTTATTATAAAAACTTCGCTAAATCTAATCCTTTCGGAGTTACATATGAAAATATGATGAAAAACATCAAATCGATAGGAGGGAATGTGACCCTCAGACTGTGACAAAACCCCTGTTCAATGAATTAAACTCGTCTTGGCGAATAAATATAAATCAATTGCATATCGATAGTGTCACGTATCTTGATGAAAAAGAAATACCTTGATACGAATATTAGGTATGAATTTGAAATCCCATAAGTAAAAAAAAAAACTTCAGACTTTCACTCGTCTTAAAAGCGAAGATGAAGAAGATGTTAAACGGAGATAATGCTCGGTTACACAAAAATTGAGAATAGGTTCAAAACAACTGTTTTTACTCGTAAAAAGATCGTAAAAATATTAAAAAATGGTTTCGGTGTTTTTCGTTGACTCGATGAAGACTGCTTGATTTACGATCAGTGTAAAATTACGTATAGCTAACGGCAGTTCCTAATGCTCGACGAAGGAGTCGTACTGAATGAACACCTTGTTTACTTGACTCATTGACTCGGCTTTGCAGTATTTATTTGATGCTTATTCTTTGATGTACGAACAAAACCATCAGTTGGAGTTGGAAATACAGAGATGTTTCGAAGTAAACTTGGTCACGAACATAAAAGTCAAGAATGGAATGAAAAATATGATTTTTTGGTGTAAAAATGTATTATTCAGCTCGCTTCGTTATAAGTGTTACAATTTTTAAAGACGAGAAGAAAAATGACTTGAAATTCACAAAAGATATAATTTTTGGAGGGATTCTGAACTGTTCTCTCATTATTGTATTTTGATGGGGAAAACGTCTTCAGCTGGTTTTGTGCTGGTTGAAGCTAATTTTATTATAATTTCTTGAGAATTCACAAGAATCTGAAAAATTATCAGAATGGTGTAAATTTTTTCCAATAAATTCATTTTTTTTCTAGGAGGCTTAATTTTTGAGGCGATTTTAGTCAAAGTTGTTTCATTTTTGAAATTATTATGGCTTAGTAAATTTCCCATAAACATGGATTTTCTGGCCAAACTAAGGATGCTACGAAAAAAATGGAAGGTGTGAGAATTGTAGAACTTGGAATTTTCTTCCTTCTAAGAGCTATTCGGTGCTTTCTAGGAGGCTTAGTTTTCGTGATTTTTTGCATTCAGTGTATTTTTTTTCATTTTTAAAACCTTTGACCTCAGAAATGGGCCACCCTGTATGTAAACATTTGAATTCTAGTATAATTAAATTAAGTGCCATCGCAACAGCATCAAAAGACTTCTCGGTGCGACACCAGCAAATAAACTTTCGTAGAATTTAATACTCAACTAATTGCTTTGGCCACACGAAGACCAGATAAAAACAAAAATCGGCATGTATTTTGAAACGTTCAACAGCAAATACGTCCATATGACAGTGACTTTTTCCGCTCCATATAATATTATTACGATTTGTATAATTATTAGGGGGAAAAAAGCGCAGAAGTGGTTATTGCACAGAAGCTTTTCACAATATTATAGTATGATCTCCGCCTACTGCACATGTTTATCTATAATACAATACGCTTACTGGAATATACTCGCAGTGTATCTATAAAGTGTACATGTAAAAACTATATAAGGGTATGGGTCCCAAATTATCGCACATATTGCAATCGTGTAAAATATCGTAGGCTATTTATGGAGCAGCTGACGAACGAATGCGAAAATGTTCGTACGTAGAAGCTAGTTATACTTATTTTAGGAAACGAGGAAGTAATTAATACATCAGATCGAATATCCGTAATTAGATATGATGAAAGCTTGATGCTAAAATTTGATAAACTTAATCATCTAGTTACTAATGATTTATAATGATATGTCAGGCTATTGCTGTTATTGCTCAGCGAATAGTCGATGGTTATTTTAGACAAAAGTCGTATCCAGTAAAGAATCTATAACTTACGCGAGCAACTCGATCGTCATTTTGGCATGTTCGAATATTCGAAGGCCAACACATAATGAACACGAAATTATTAATTTTTGGCCCATTTTTTTTACACATTCACACTTCTATTTTTTATCTCTTCCTTTGCCTAGCACCTGCAACCACTCGTGCTAAATTTATCGCATCCAATGTCTAATTTAAATTCGCCAATGGTGTCGCAGCTACGTCTCCGATGACAAATATCGACTACTGGATTTTAATTAATGAATCCGGCGGCGGTATTTTAACTCGCTTAGATAAAAATCCATAGGCTTAATTCGAAATCAATAACGAGATAAACAAATCTGGAATTCGATTAGAAAACTGCAAGTTGTGCGCTAGTATTTCGTCACAGGCTCGATTTCCATGAGAAGAATATTTTTTTTTAGCTTGTTAATATTTATACATAGGTGTACGTATTCGACTAGGTCGTAATTTTCGAACGGGTGTTAGAAAAATTCATTGGTACTGGGAACCGAACACATGTTTTTTTCATTCTAAATACTCGTATATTTAAATTTTCCCAAAGCAGCGAAATGTTTTACGTGTTTATTCGTTATAATGATTCTTTAAAAGATCGGTTCGGGTTTGAATTAAAATACCTATTTTTTTATTCGATACGATGTATAAAAGTAAAACGGTAATTTACGAATTCTTTTATATCGATAACATTGATAAGGGAAAAATTTTTCAGTCGAGCTACCGCTACAGAATCAAGAGATGAGGGAAACCAGTAGCTATTAAATCGGTATTAATTTCTCGTCAACTTTGAATGGTTCGGGAAGCGCCCACCGTGAAGCCGAACGGTTATAAATTCATTAAAGATTTCTTATTTAAATCCTGGCTTTATTTTACGACGATATTAGACCGAGATTGAATGACAGTAGAAATTTAGGCTGGATAGCTCAACATCTAAGAAACTATAGATAGTCTCAAACGAGGTAATGGCATAATTGCGAGATCGGCAGCTGGAAAAATATAACATCCGTTTCCGAAAACGTTAATTACGTGGCTAAGAGTTTTTACGACGCGGTCTACTCGTTGATGGTTTTTTTCGCCTCGAGTTTCATTCGCATGGTGACACTTAACTTGCAAATGAAGTGTCAAAGACATAAAGCTTACATCGACTTAACGCCGGCCACTCCATCCATACTAAAAAAGACGAGATCGTAAATTATACGACGAATGTGCCATGACGCCGCCGAATAATCATTGTCGGTTTTTTTCTTTTTTAGTTGCACTAAAAACGTGGCTTGGCAGGCATGGTCACCCCATCGCGACACCTGCGGGTGCTATTCGGCGTCGTATTCGATGACCGTTGACCGTGTTAATGCCACTAAATCTGATAACGACCAAGACTTCGAATTCGAGTCGAAGAAATACCTAAACCTATAACCGATGGCACGTGTTATGGATTTAAAAACATTGTCAGTCAGGTGAACCTGCTGTACAAATAGTCCAGCTGCTGACCAATAAAACAATTTCGTTTGGGGTCTCTTTGTTTGATTCTTGATGGGTTTTGGGTATAGATTTTGGCACTAATATGCCAATACCGTTTGTTGAAATCGACTGATGGTGTGCCATTAATCAACCTGTAATGATCCGATCATCGTAGTGTATCGATGCTTTTCTCTTTTTAATTAAACCATGTTTACCTAATATAACTTCTGTTAAGAAGCACCGGCCAACGTTTCATAGCTGTAGTAAAATATGGCCACGGTGACAGGTTAACATTCTGTCAATATTATCGAATTTTACAATCGCCTATTAGCTAAATGTACAAGCTGCTACCGCGGTGTATATGCGATTGTAATGGATTTTTCGACGGGTTCAAATCCGAATCGTGAAATTTATACTCGTTATGGTTAAGTAGGAGTAGCATTTTAAAAGCATCTACTTGTATTTCAGCGTATAAGTTATTTTCACAATTTTATTACCGTATTTATATATTTACGTACGTCTGATCAATATCAAAAAGGTTAATAAGCGTTCTGTAGGTTTTTCATTCTTGATGGTCTCGTCTCGTGCATATTAGCGTTGTAAATATATCTTATATACGTGTGTATTGATATTGAATATTGAAGACGTCTTGAATAAGTTAGACATGGGTTTCAGTAGTTCGATGTGCTGATTGGTCGCAAATTGCAATTCAGCGTATATAGATATGCATAATTTCAAGTCCTAATTTGGATAGGTTTTTAATGTGGTTTGTTTTTTTTTATTCTGTTTCAGACTATATTAAATTCAATGCACAAATACCAACCGAGGTTTCATTTAGTGAGAGCAAACGATATTTTAAAGTTACCATATTCTACATTTAGGACGTACGTTTTTAAAGAAACCGAATTTATAGCTGTTACTGCATATCAAAATGAAAAGGTTGGTATTGATTTACTTACTCGAGTACAAATAGATATATCTGCATGCGTATTTGATTTAAGATGAATTAAGTTTGGATGATAAAAGTTAGACAAATTGGGATATCTGAGCCATGCCCTTCCCAAACTACCTCAAAACAATCTTGGTGGAATTTGATGGTTGTATGGCAACATGGATGCAACACATTTGATATGTTTTTACGATTTATTGGCACAGAGAGGTCAAAAGTACATGCCTGATGTGAAACTGAGTTGAAAATTCCATTGAGGAAGATTTGAGGCAATATGGCCCAGTTACCAGCAAACTCGTCACCTCTGATCAAGTTGATATTTGGCTCACTGAAAGAGCATGTCACTTTGACCTCGTAACCAAATTTTGAGCAGCCGAAGTTGATTTTTTGATTTTTGGCGAATTTTTGAAAATTGCGAAAATAACCCATTGGTTAATTGAGGTCTTGACACCAAAGATGGCCCACCTCTCATTTCTCCACAACTACGTTAGATTCGAGGGAGGTGGCAACACTGATGCGTACCTAATGTCCAATTTTGTTCACAACGGCCATGACTTTTGTATTTCGTTTCATGTGACCAGCAGGAAAAAAAAATTGTTTACTCTATTGCCATACAAGTAATTACTAATTAGCCATCTTTGGAAATTTGGGTTTTTCGATATTATTTCGTGAAATCATGAGTGAACTTTAAGTATTTTTATACCATTTTAAAGCTTGAAACCTCCTATACAAAAATATCATAAAGATATTAATGAAATCATATTTCGTTTTTGTATAAATGTAAGAAATGTGAATCAAGTCGAGCCACTTCAGGGGTTTCTAAGATGGCCCATCGATTTAATTTCAATTTTTGAGAACACTTTACGTGATTTTTCGGATTCGAATATAGTCCGGCATATGGTATAGGTGAGGGTTTGCACCCCCCTGCCGATCCTCCGGGA
>FIZU01051980.1:0-17758 GCA_900064475.1 Pseudococcus longispinus
GGGGGGGGGGGGCAGGCCCCCTTTGCCCCCCCCCCCCCCCCCCCCCCCCCCCCACATAATCACATAATTGCATATTTAGTCAAAAAAATCGTTAAAAATTCCATCTGAGTAAGAAGATTTCAATTTTTTCCCTTTCAACTTCAAATCGTTTTTCTATTGAAATTCGATCGATTCTACTCATTCGTTCCAAATGCTGCCAATAAGTAGTCAATGTAAAACTTCCGAAGTATGACTCAGACATTTTCTGAAACAAAATTCGTCGATCTACCATCGCGTCACGTCGTCAACCACTCGTTCCACCATTAAAATCTACCTCTCGTATAAATTTTCACCCATAATCACCACTACATTTACACCTTTCTATATACCTATAATAATACACTTTACGAGTTGATTGAAAATTATCGAACATAGGTACGATTTTCGCCAACTTTTCTACAACTCGTAAACGCGCATTTCGAATAATTATAAACAATTTTGACAGCATAATGAGAGCGAAGCTTTCCAACATTTTGTAATAATTCTACAGCACATCGGACGGGTGAAGTTTCAAGGCGTTCGCTGCCGTCACCTTTAACACGCTACAGATGAACGGGTTAGGCAGGTCGAGGAGCCACGTATTTACAAAAGTTCGCCGAAGAGGATGGGAAAAAGACGAACAACGCGAAAATATACGTAGCATTCAGCGCATGAAATGTGAAAACTTGGCGCGTATTTAATACCATATACAGAGAAAAGTTTACTTGTATCGAGGTAAATAAGCACATCGCCTGTACAATAATGAAGCCTGCTTCGAAGCTTTGGTAGCTCGACAGAGCAACGCGACGACGAGCTCGAGTTTCTCTCGGCCCCCTATAAGTTTACAAAAAGCACCCGGCTAATGAAACTTCGTTATCGTTTTACTTTCCATTAAAATTACTTTAATTTAATCGCTTCTGCTGGGAGGCGCAGGCGATCTTCGAATCGCTGCATAGTCTTACAATTAGGCATATCGTGCGATTACACGTACAACGTTAATACTTACACACTCTCTTAGTTTCTCCTCTCTCTCTCTCTCTTTCGCACTCTTGCAAGAGTATTAATTGCACGATTGCGCTGTACCATTACCTCTAGAAACTTAGATACGTGTCTGCGGAATTAGACGTCGCCTTCGCTTACCATATACAAATATCGTGTCTGAGATACAAGCAGATACCTAATCCTACGATTAGACATTCTCCTGCCTTTTACATACCCTCCTCATTCAACCCCAGCCATTCATTTCCCGCTCCTATGGCGACATTGCGGTATTTACCAAGCTTCGTACTGTTTTCAATTGCTTTTGCGAAGCAGCGAGAACGACGAAGACCACGACGATGCGACGGAATGAAATTTACAGCTGGAAAACTTTCGAGCGCACGTAACTCCGCGTGACAAGCGGTAATTTGCAATTTAATCCTGGCAATAACAATCGATGTGAAAGAACCGAAACAAATGGATCGAAGGGGGGGATTTTTTCAACACGTCCAAATAGGCGACGAGACGCTGATAACGATGTTTTTACGCGGTTTGCTTCTTTTCTTTCCTTTTTGCCAAGCCGAAGCGTCAAACAAGACGAAAGAATACGATCAACTGGTGTGCGATATATTTATTCGATGACGACGCGTATAACGTCTTCGTTTTCAAATAATAACTCGCATCTTACGAGCGTCTATTTTCGTTATAATATTTATTCCGTTCGTTTTACGACGACATCAGTGTGGTACTTAAATACATAGCACATAACCACAAATATTATTACCATTGAATCAGCTTACGTATAACGTATACCTATGTATTATTACGACGCACAGTTCGATCGTTTAGCGTCGTCATGGGTGATTGATAACTGATAAGGTAATCTTCAACTTAATGTCAAAATTATAAAAAATTTACCTTCTGTGATTGTTTTTTTGTATGAGATCAGCGTCGTGCTTGATCAGGGAGTGTGACACATGTGCGATCCACAGTCTTCGCATTTTGGCTATTCAATCTAGGTTCCTTTGATTTTTGTTCGATTCAAATATTCAAAAATAGGGTAATTTTAGCTCTCGAATGTCTCTTTCCAAACACCTTTGCTTCCTTCGAATCCAATCACTTTTTCTGATTCCGAAACATGTGATTATTTAAAGAAATTCAAATTTCAATTACAATACTCGAACCAGTGGCACATACAAGGGGGGCTTTGCGAGCTGTACCCCTCAATTGATCTCCGATTATTTTTAAAGCAGTGATTTAGAAAAACAACCCTTTTTATTATCGAAACTTTTTGCTGATAAAGGTATTTAAAAACTGAAAATTAATAATTTTTTCTCATCCAGTCGTCAAAGGAGAGTCCAGACCTTCTGAAGCCTCCCCCCTCCCAATTAATCATTGTTCTGCCCTTCCCAAGAGAAATTCCTGTCTTTTCTACGAAGATTTATTCAGCTTCAGAATTCAATTGATCAAAAAATGAGTAATTTTTGAATCTCGGACATTTTTTTGAAAAATCTTCACGCATTATTGCTCATGTTTGTACAAAATGAATTCTTCAAAATCTGAAATGAGCGTTTTTCATAACTTTCTGACTACAGCCACGTCACAGCATTAATTCCAGAAGTTCAGCTTTTTAAACGAAATGCTTCAATTTTAGGTCTCGAAATCTGGCAAATATTTTTTGGAATGCATCAAAAATTGGTAAGAGACCTTAATTCGAAATGAAAATGGTGTTAAAAATCAGATGAAGTGGATGGAACGTCTTCAAAATTATTATTCAAAATATCTTGAAAATCGTTATTAATGAGAGCAAAAGTTTACATACACGTAGAATGAAAATTTTTGAAAATGACCTGAAAATGCGGAAAAATACAATAAAATAATGTAAAAAATTGTTAAAAACGATTAGTGTTTCACATTATTAAACTTTTAGGTAAAAAACAATGTAAATGTTGCCAATTATCTTGAAAATTGTTGAAAATATCGGAGAAAGTGATGAATTTTCATGAAAATAATCAAAAAACATCGAAACATCGAAGATATTACTTCGCAAAAGTAGCAAAATATCGTGAGAATTCAACGTTTCTTTAATACTAGTATTTTAACATGAAATTTGAACATTTTCGACACAGTTTTGAAGACTTTTTTCAACAAATTCCGTTTGAAAGCAAAAATTGTTCATTTTTTGGCCTTTTATAATACAAGGGGTTTTGACCGTTTTCATGATTTTGTGGCTATTTCTGCAATATTGTCACAAATTTCTATGGAAATTTCAAAAAAAAAATTAAAAATTGTCACAGATTTTTATTATTTTTACATTTTACGAAGTTTTGCCAATTTTTATGGAAATTTCAAAAAAAAAATTTAAAACACTGATTTTTGTTGATCTTTTGACAATTTCAATTATTTTTACGAGATTTCGACGAGTTTCGTGTTTTTTATCAGTATTTACTTTTACTGCTTTATGTGAAGATTTCGAAAATAATAACTTTGTTGACAATTTTCATGTTTGTTTAATGATTTTTTTCATATTTTAAATGATGTTTATTATAATTTCAACAATTTTAGCAGATTTTCAACGGTTTTTGCGATTTTGCTACCATTTCTACGATAATATTGCAATTTCAATAATTCTTATAAAATTTTCACCAATTTTTGCTGATTCTTGGTCAATTATTATGATTTTAGCGTAAGATATGCTTTTACTATGGGTAATTTTGCAAAAAACGAGACGAATCCCCGTGACGAAATTTCGTCACGAAATTCCTTATACGATGTCAGACTTTTTTGGACTTGGAGAATTTTTCAGATTTCCAATGATTTTTTTGAGTAGAAAAATTTTGGAGATTACGCTGACTTTCACACATTTTGTCAGACTTTTTTGGACTAGAAAAATTTTTAAGAGCTGAAATGAATTTTTGGACTTTGAAAATTTCGAATATCACGTCTTTATGGACTTGAAAAATTCAATTAGCAAAAGCATATCTTATGTTTTATGGTTTCATGAGTGGTATGGAAATGACGACGGTTTTTTTAATCAGTTTTTTTATATTTTAAACGATTTTTGGGAAAAAGACAGTTTTTACGAGATTTCCAACAGCCTTCATGATTTTTCTGCTATTTTCACAATATTTTCACCAATTTTCATGGTAATTTCAATACTTTTTACAATGTTTGCATTGATTTTTTATGAAACTTGTGACCATTTCAACAACATTTCCAACAATTTTTATGAATTTTCGACCAATTTAATCGTATTTAAAATGATAATGAAAATTTTGAACAATTTTTACAATATTTCAACCACTTCTTCAATACAAAACTTTTCAAGTCCAAAAAGTCATCACGAATAACAAAATTTCGTGATGTAAAAACACCTTATCCTTGCTCGTGTTCGAATCCTTGAAAAATGTGTAAAAATTCCAATCATAGCCCATTTGAATACAGTTCCATGACATTTTCCAGCAAATGAGAACAATGTAGTGAAAATAAGATCCCCATTGGCGAGTTGAGTACGAATTTTTATAAACTACCAAGCTCGGTAGAGTTCTATCCAGGCGAAGAGATTACATACCGGCGCGACGTTCGGGGACTAGGTGATTTATTATCCCGGGACAGTAGTACACCGCAATCGAGAGCAATGAAACGCGATGCGTACAAAGGGGTAAACGACGAATAGCGGCGGGAGCACGAGTAGCGGTGCCAGAGTTCCGCTAATAGTTGGACATTTTAACCCGAAATGACTTTTTGGAAATATCGCCGTTACCTGAACAGCATTATTTAGCGGTGTTTACTCGCGCGCTACAAATAAAAGTAAATTGAATCAGCGCGAATGGTAGTTTTTATTTTTATTTTTCTTTATTGCTTTTTTCCCTCCTCTTTCTTTCCGCTCGCGCAACAATACCGACTACCGTAAAACTCACTCCGCAGATTTAGCTAAATGGGCAGACGATGGAGAGTAAAACGCGAAAGGGGGGCTAAATAATACATAAAATGGGGTACAACGATGAAAATCGTATACTACTCACGTACGTAAATACTCATTACTCATTCTGCGCGTCGATTCTATGCTTTTTAGCTGCTTCGCTTGGTGCCTACTCCCTTGCCCGGTTCACCATCTAGTGGGCCCTTTCGAACCATTTTGTAAGTAGTGTTTACTTTTCGAGTTACCGGTGTGGCGATGCGTCCAAGTCGAGCGAAGTGTATTGTTCGGATCGAACGATTTCGCCCGGATTGCTGTCACGGTCAAACAACTCGACTAATTTGTATCATTTTTTCGTTAAATAATTATACTCAGCCCTTAAATGCGCGGAAGAGATCTGATGAATGAAATTCAAAAATTTTCATGAAGTTAGTACACGAGTTCATTTCCACCAGTGAAAATTAAACTTTCACGTAGGAAATGGGATTGACTCAAAATTACTCATTCTCATTTTCCTGTACGAGATTTGCTATAAATTTTTAAAAAATTACACTTTCTTTCCCTGCAATTTTTTTATTAGCATCATTTTTAAAAAAATAAGTTGAAATTTTGAGTTTGTAATTCAGATCGTTCAGTCTCAAGTGACCCAAAATTGAAAATTTTGATTCTTTCATAAAATAAAAAAAGGGGGGATTATAAGAGGATTTTCGATTTGAACAGAAAATTCGCACAAAAATCAGCTTTCAAGGTTACCCAATGGTTTTTGGAAATAACGATTCCTGCGCTCAAATAAAAGAAAGGGAAGAAATGTTTCGTCTCACTTGTCTCTGAAATTTCCTTGCAATCAATTCACAAAACATTTTCACCTTTACCTTAATCTCAACACAAGAATCAAAGATGAAAATTTCGATAGAATGATTGCTAAGGTGTAAGATTTTTTTTAAAGGTGCTGTAAGGCTAAATTGTACAGATATTTTATTTATTCCTCAATTTTCACTGGTGAAAATGACCTCTTTCACTAAAAATTTACTTCAGTCTACATGATGCGATGAAAAATTTCAAATTTCACCCATCAGATCTCTCCTGGTCATAAAAAATTTGAGCCATCACTACAGATAGATAAACTATTCGCTTTCGTTTCGTAGAAACCCCCAACTCAAATTATATCTACAATATAGTTAAGACACACGCACACAGCACTATAAAAAGAAATTAGATAAATCAACCGCCAAGTCCCGAATCCGTTTTATCCTTTCTCATTCATCAAATAATCTAATTTAGAAACGGTTAAAGCTATGAAAACAGATAAACCATACGTAATATAAACCTCGATAAAAATCTCGTCACGTAGTATACGTAAAAAATAAATAAAAAACTGTCTATAATGGTATAATGAATTTCTCGAAAATTAGTCCATCGAGAACGGATAATAAGGTGGTATGAAGTAGACCTACTCCTAAGTATATTACGGTCGCGTGCACCTTCGAAAAAGTTTTTCCGTGTCGTACTTGAAAAAAGCCTGTTATTAAAATCCGATCAATGCCACTTATCAAGAAATCATTTCGATAATGGTGTCGCGTCGTACGAATAACACGGTAATTTAAAGCCGCTTATTTGCTTTTTCAATTCTACGACTTTGGTTTTCCCGTTCGTTGAACGCATAAAAATAACGGTAATTGGTAATACGAGTTGAGTAGAAATTACGTTTATTGAGTAGAAGAAAATAGTTTGGAAAATGAACTATTCGGATAAGAATGATGAAATGCTCCTGTTTTTGGATTTTTGGAAATTTTATGATACATTGTCCGAATAAATTTGGTCACCTAACCTTTTCAACCACCAACAGAAAAAAACGTGATTTCTGACAGAAAAATTCTACATTGATGGGTGTCCAATGGAAAATTTTGTTTCTATCGAGAATATGCCCATACAAGAACAGGGTGTCTGAAGAGTTTTTAATATTTAAAGGGGAAATGCTTTTTCAAAAAAATTCAAATCGAGATAAATTTCTAATCGCACCTAATCATGAGGGTGAAACTAAACAAATTTCCCCCTGACAATTTTCTGCCCACTTCAAAACAGAAGAAGCTAACTATGAATATGTTTTGAAACAAGAAAATTCAAAAAAAAATCAAATGGGCTGATAAACACAACCTACTTTGAAAACTGAACAAATTTTGTGATGATGATTTTTTGCCTAACATCAAAGCTATAAATTAGAAAAACTTGAAAAAGTTTGAATTTTTGAATTTACTTTAAATGTTATTTAGCTCCTTCAGTTCTGATGTTCGGCAAAAACTCATTATAACAAAATTTGTTCATTTTCTACAGAGCTGTTGTGTTCACAAGCCTAATTGATTTTTCGATTATTCGCAATTTCGATAATCATTCGTCGAATAATCGACTAATAATCCTCCAACTCTAAAATCAAAGCAAGAAAGCAATTTTCTTCGTACATTATAAGGAAGTCTTGAATTTGTATACATTGTCATAACGATATTTTTTACCACAGTAACTTGACGAGAATTATAAAAATTCAAGTCGACTGGCAAAAACGACCATATCAGTCGAGCTACGTACGATAAGTTGAAAGTTACTCTTTCGTATACAACTCGACGAATATATTTTATACGCTGCGACTATACCAAAAACCTCGAAAGAAAATACAGTAACGCTGTATAAACATTTTTTATAAAGTTTAATTTCATTCTTCATCTTTTCTTTAGTAATCCTTTCGCCATGTACTTGACTTCCTCTCCCTCGACAATCAGAAGAGAAACGTTGACTTCAAGGTTTTTACATCTCTGTGTGTAATAACCGTATACGTAATGGTTTGTTACCTAAACTCCCTGCTCCATCCTAATCTTGGAACCGTTTTTCATCTTACAGAACGAAATTCTTTTTGAATCATAATGCTTGTACAAAAGCTTTGTACTTTTCAAGCTAATATGAATTATTTTCGAAGGGAAAAGATACTTTTTCAAGTTGAAAAGAAGAATTAAATCGTTTACCCTATGTTATTCTACATAATAATAGTTAATTCGCAGTTGTACTCACCAATTGGCTTAGTGTGACAAACACGATAGAATAAAAGAGTTCATACACAAATAATACACAAGCACTATGAAATGAAGTATACGAAACCATTACTCACCTAAAACAAAACGAAACAAAAAAAATTCATTAGTACAAATTGAACAGCTAAAATATTCTGAAAAATTAAAACGAACCGGGGGTGTTGGAGGCGGATACTAACATCGTACAAGCAAAAGGTGTAGGTATATTTGACATAGTACTTATATCTGAATAAAATCGATGAAATTTATTCGAAAACAATCATAAGAAATGGTGTCGAGCGAAGACGAAACAATGTAAAACGATCGTTTCCCTTTTTGAAAAAAGTCTCGCGTATTAAATTCAAAATACAGCGTCGAGTTACACTTGTAAATGATAAAATGCGTACACTTTGGACTCCTTGTACTCGTAAGTTAGTAATATTTTTGTGGAAATATATTCGGGTATTTCGAACAATCCAAAAGGAGGGATAGGGTTAAAAGTAGAATTATCACAGAAATTCAAGACCTAAAGTTCGTGTTAATCTGTTGATGAATTTGTTCGTTGGCCCCACTCCCTCGTCATTTCGCATAAATAGAAAATTGTTCAAGAAGTTCCAACCTGGAGGATGTCTAACTGGATTTTTTGTTGGAAATCTATGACCTTTTCTATTACAGGGTGTGTAACAAAATTTCCAAATCAAATTCAAGACTTTTTTTCAGAATTTTGTAACATCTTTAAGAGAATGTTTCTCAAATTTATGAACTACCCCCTCACGATTTTTGAAAAAACTTTGTGATAGTGTTAGTCAACCTCTTCTAATAGACCGACTTTGATCACTTTTTTTTCAAAAGTTTTTTTTAACATGTACGAGTAGAAGTGTCACCAAACATTGAGGTGTCCAAAAATTTTCATTTTTTCCACTTTTTTGGCATTCTCCTACTCTCTTTGTCATTTTTTTATAATATTTGTTGACATTCTTTCTACTGTTTTTTGGAATTTTTTCAACTGTTTTTGATAGGTATTTTTTTCAAATTTAGGACAGAAAAAATTAAAAATTTGGTTATTTTTAAAATATTAACGTAAGTAAAATCTATGACTTTTCCATGATTTTCATGACCTGTTAGACACCCTGTATTTCAAATGCTCGACCTTAGTGTCTACCGAAATTCCAAAAAATGAATTTTCCTACACTCTACCGAATTTTTTCAAACTAATTTTCCAGAAAATTTTCGGCAGAAATTCTAGACTTTTTTACTAAGTATTATTCGATCCATTTTTGAAATCTTAACTTTCTCAACCGGTAGACACCATGTGGATTGTCGATTGCACGACTTTTGATGTACATATAAAGTTTCCTGTTCTCGATTATTTTCCACTTTCTTATTTTGAAAAAAAAACAACAAGTTAATTTCACGTCCAATCAGCTCTCACACATCCAACTGAAAAAATCTAACCTTTCACTCTGACAAAAGCATTGCAAAATTTACCGAGAAAATCGACAATAATCAACCAGGTAATATTATCAATAACAATTAATTACACGAAACAAACTCAAAGTATCAAAGCGTCGTTTCAACTTAATCGAAACACGTGCTCATTAAAAATTTCTCGACTAAATTCGACGAAGTTCATCAGCGCCTCTCTTTTCTCTTCAACCAGCAAAAATAACGCTTTCGAGGTATAAAAATAGATACCAACGATAGGGGAGGAACGCCTTCGTAAACGACGAGGAAATTTTACGATAATATTTCGCTTTCATGTTCGTAACACCGCACCGTTTACTTTATCCAGTTGGCTGTCTCGTTCGTAGGCGAAGGTATAGGCATTTCGAATAAATAAGAGCTAATAATCGCGTCATTTTTATATGGCGTAATTTTCACCTCTTGAATTCGTGCATTTACGTAATTTGAGTCACCGGCCCTTCTCTTCAAGTTCGTTTCACTCGTTCGTGTTTTATTTGACGTCGAACAAGAAGCAACATACTCGTACGAGTAGTTGCAAAAATAAAGGTAAATAGGGCTACGTATCGATGTACACTACATACCACATTTATAGTCTACTTTTACATGGATATGGTGCATACAGTTTACAAAAGCACGAGTAGGTATATCGTACACAAAACTGCGTTTCATTTTATAGCCATTTTGTTAATATTTTAAACAGGTCGTAGTCGTTTTAAAGCTAACTGGCGTAGTAAGCTTTTAAAATGGGACGATTTTCTACCTCTCTCTTCTTCGCAACAGTGCCTCCTACCATCCTCGTAGTCGTCATCACGCAAAACTAGATAAGAATCTTGTACGTACAAGTACACAGGGAGAAAAGTTTCCCTCTCGAGTGTGTATTGTCACGAATATAATGCGAAAAATAATTCCGCGTGTAATTTCGAGTGGAATGTCGCGGTTCGGGCTATGAAGAGCTTGTTTCGAAAGTATCTCGTAGTGAGCCTGTGAACCGTTGCTCGCCTGGGCTGCAGCAAAATTACTTCTCTAGCGAGGTGAGAGATTTCTTCGATTAAGAACACAATTCGAATAATCCTCGAACCTGCATAAAAATAAATTACAAAATATCGCGTGTTTTTCACTCTCATCTCGCATAAAGGGGTATTGAGACATGAAGGGTATGAGTAATGCTACAACAGAGGAAGCAGACGAGGGGAGAGGATGCTAAGAAAAACAAAATCACTACTTTACATAAATTTAGATACTACGAGTTGCGGTGTACACAGCAAAGTACATACTACTTAGCTAACCTAGACCTATACAATTTCCATTTCGCATAAACCATGCAAAGCCAATTTGGTATACGATAATTCGCGTTCGGTATAAGAAAAGCTCGAACACGATAGGACGAAGAGAGAGAACGGGGGATCAGTAAGCCAATTTGCGGTGTTTGAAAATTTATGTATCAGCAAAAACCCTGCTGTACCTGAACGTATAGATTACAGATATACCTAGGCCTTTTATGCCTATACGTATACGTGTGCGTGGAATATCGACGAATCGAAAAAACACAATAACGCCTTACACGTACCAAGCTGCAATATTAATAACACCACTGAGACGTAAAGCGAAACCGAATGAGAAATAAGGGAAGAGTAGGTATAGAAGGAGCGCAGGCGGTACAACGGCAATACATGACGATACTTGGCAAAATCCTTCTACATATACTTAAGTGGTTTCGCAGAAGATAGAAATTTATAATTTAAATAGCTTCTCTGTCGTATCGAATAACACGTGGTAAAGTTCGCCAACGTGACGAAGCGCTGTATACGCCCCCCCCTTCCATCCCCACCGTCCCTGCTTACGATTTGAATGATTAATTAAAGTCGTACCGCAACCTATAGTCTTCCTCTATGCCTAGTTTCATCTGTGGCCTCCTTACTGCGGCGTCTAGCTTATATTTAAACATTCTAAGAAGAGATAAACGAAAAATTTAGCCGAAAATAAAAATGATTATTTTTTCGTTGAAAAGAAGTAAGGAAAATGATGCTTACCAGAAGATCCAGTTAATACAATACCTTAAAAACAGAGCTCTCTTCAAATTAAATATGACCTAGCAACAATCAAACTTTGGTACTTGAACCAAAAATATGCTTCTGAACATTGCTTTTGCATAAACATCGATTTGGATGAAGAACTCTACTTATGGGTGGCTTAGACCCACCGTCAAAGAATGCATGGGCATTATTTTGCATTCCTTATATCGAATGAAATGGCCCAATAAAGACGAGGCCACCTTCTAGAGGATGCTCAACAAATATTAGAATCCTGTTAATGAGATCAACAATGAAGACACTCCGGTAGGAAAAAAGACACCCAGTTGAAAGTCAAGCGCCTCCACCTCATCCCAACTCTAAAATTTTTTAAATCTAGTACCTATTGAAGATGGTGGAATGTTGGAAAAAGAAAACAATAATTCATGAAATCCTTCAAAAAACAATAAAAAGTTTTCGAACCGCACTTGTGAGAGAGGAAGCTCTCTCATTTTAACCGAGATTTGGTGTCAAATAAAATAACGGAATCTTTCCAAAAAAAAAAAACAAAAGTATTTACCTAACATTAGTAACCAATTTTTATCAAAAAAGTAGCTAAAAAGTAACCAACCAAACACCAATTTTCATGATTTTTGACATGGAAATGTCAGATGGATGGGTAGGGGTGGGGGTCAAAAAAATTTTTGTGTTACGTAATAGCGTCGTGAAATGTTACCCTAAATGATTTTTTGGACTTGAAAAATTTCAGATTGTAAAATTCGTTGAAACTTCCATAATCATTTAAAATATGATTACGAATAGGTAAATCGGTCAAAAAATCAATGCATTTCGTAAAAATTATTCAAAATGTGGTAAAATTGCTTGAAATTGACATGAAAATTGGAGAGCATATCGAATAAATGGTGGTAAAATCATGAAACCTGTCGAAAATCTTGTAAAAAATAATAACATTTTCACAAAGAGTATTGAAAGTATGAAAAAAATGATGGAAATATTATGAAAAATGTCGAAGATGTTTGCCAAAACTCTGATAGAAATAGTTTAAAATTTCATAAAAAAGATGAAAGTCGTTCAAACAGCTATAAAAATTTCAGATTTTTCACAAAAATCATTTAAAATGTGAAAAAAAAGTATCAAAAAATTATAAAAATTGTCAAAAATGTTGTAAAATTGTCAAAATCTTCACACAAATCAATGAAAATGTGGTAAAAACGGTACAAAAGCTATGGAAACTGTCAAAAATTTCATAAAAACTGTTGAAATTGTCATAAAAATAGTTGAAATCTTCATAAAAATTATTCGAAATATGAAAAAAAATAATCAAAAATCATGAAAATCGTCGGAAATGTGGTTATAGTTATCAAAATTGAATGTGTCATTTCAAAAAGGAACATATGTACATGGCGATGTGAATTTTTAAAGAGAAAAGTTCATAGAATCCGAATCTTCGGTCGCCTCAAAAAGGACATAGCTCTTATATGTCCTCTTTGAAATGACACATTCAAATTTTACAAAAATCACAAAAAATGTTTTGTAAAAACGATAAAAAAAATCATGAAATTCTTTCGAAGTCTTGAAAAAAAAAGCTGTTAGCGATTTTTACAATCTCCAAAATTTTCATGATTATTTTAGCGTTATTTTTACTAATTTTCATGAAAATATGTGAATATTGCAACGTTTTTTATGGCATTTTAAGCACTTTTACAACATTTTCCAAAGATTTTTTATCAATTTGTACGAGATTTTCGATACTTTCTATGATTTTTTTTGACCCTTTCAACGAAATTATCATAACGGACATTTGAAAAATATTGAACTTATTGGTTGCAAAATTGTAAAATGAATATTGAAAATTGTTAGACGAAGTGGAAAATTGAAATGTTTTGAGCATAAAATGCATAACTTTGTCCTGTTTTCATCACTTTTTCTGTTTGTTTAAAAAATACCAACGTACATACAAAATACGATTTTTTTTCAAAAAATGGGCAACTACCAATATTATCCAAAAACTTGAAAAAAATGATAATTTTCATGGTTCATTCGGACCAAAACTTTTCAGTATCGAATATTTCCGACTCGAAAATCGATTATATTCGATAGAAAACGGATTTTATTTCAGTTTTTATTAGTTTTCATGGTCGGGCATATGTAATTCAAAACCCCATGGAGGCGTTATTACCAACATCTCCTTTTAATAATTACGCCTACAACGATCCTTTAAAAAAATACTCTAGGCGTTGGTGAGTTTAAAAAAAAATTATACAGTCCTAACTCGCCAGAATATCACCCCCCCCCCCAGTTTTACGGGCGTTAATACCCTCAGTTACCTCATACAAGGTGATCGAAAAGGCTAAAAGTCAGTTCCCACTTTTTCAAGAGCGTGATTCGTTTATGAAAGAATTAGTTATGCAACTTTAATAATCTCATTACGTACTTCGAAACTGAAAAATTACGTGGGAACTGACTTTTGAGCCACCCTGTATGTATGTCAACTGTAGGAAAATGTATTATTCTCGTTGAACGAATACATCAGAGCTCAATTCATTTCGCATATGCTAAATAAAATATTCGATACAAGAAAAGGATGTCTATTTACGTATCTAGGCTCAGTATGAATCACACGTAACAGGTAGATAAAAAAAATGCTTATCGTAAAACTGTATGACTCACGGTGCAACGACGCTAATAATGCCAATATCGTCGAACTATTCTGAATCACCTAATACGAATTACATCAGAGCTCAATTCGTTTCGTATAATGCTAAATGAAATATTCGATACAAGAAAAGGGTGTCTATTTACGTATCTACGCTCAGTATACTCAGTATGAATTACACGTACCAGGTAGATAAGAAAATGCTCATCGCAAAGCTTCGTGAATCACGTTGCAACGACGCTAATAATGCCAATATGGTTGGAATACTATTTTGAATCACCTAATATGAATTATGATCCCTTAGGACTAGATGTCTCTAACTCTCTACCTATGTATCATATTAAAAATTACTTATGCATATGAAAAAAGGTACGCAAAATGCACACGCATAACGCTGCTGCTATCACTGCCACAGCACTACGCTTTTAGGCGATATAAAATATTCAAAATAATTACCAAAAACTATAAGCACGCACTAATGGCTCGTCTGGCTGACAAAGCTTCTCGAAGCAATGCACAGACAGCGAGAGATGCGAAAAAGCCAGTCAAATAAAAACAACAAAAAACCTTCACCAGGGTATCCAAAATTCGTAATAATTTCCTCCAGACTGGTTCGACGTTACATAAGAAGTAAAGGGAATACGCGAGGCACTGAGCTAAAGAAGTAAAGAAGAGCAATGGTGGAAAAAAACAAAAAAAAATATTACACTCCGAAATGAAAAATTAGTTAACTGGGCGAAAATCTCTCTCTCCGCTTCGCGAACTAGGTAATATATAATTCTAGCTAATTTCGCAAATGAAAGCGCGTTCTTGCCTCTACCCCTCCCCCGCATCCGCCGACCACCGCATTACGGCGGTAATTTTATTTAAAATTTATAAGCTTAACGAAATTAGCCAATTTCTATGTTTAAGCTCGTGTAAGCATCGCATCGGCGCGGCATCAATAAAAAGCTCCGGTTATGTCTTTGCCTCGCCTAACCGGTCATCCTCGTCGTCATTTTTGCCGAAATTAAAAATTTTTCCAAGCGTAATTACCAAAAACACAGACCAGCGAGATTTTACTCGAGCTCGTCCGTTCCTTTGCAGCGCAAAGAAACGAAGTAAAAAAAAAAGAACAGTATTTCGAGTGCCTTTTTTTGCTTTCGTTATCGTAGCAACGACCTTCCCCTCGCCACCACACCACGCACGCCAAGCCCAATACGTTTAAAATTTTCTCAACATCTTATCTCGCTTGAAATTAGAACTATTACGTTGTATTACTTTGGAAAAAAAGAATTTTCCTTTGCTCGCAGAAGAGTATCATTTTCCAACGTATTACCCAATTCGTACCCTCGCGCATCTCCCTTCACTACGAGGCCTATTGCAAAATTTTAAATTGATTTTTCCAAACAAAGTCGACGCGACGAGATTTGCGGCAAGGTAACGCAGGGAAAATGCGAGATAGGCATCGAACTAGGCTCGTTCTTTGTCGGCCGAAAACAACGCGTATTTTCTTTTCCAAATCTACGAAATTTATTTCGAAAAGAACTTCGCCACTGTTCGCCAAAGAAAACTTTTGGTTTCTCGTTTTCAAAAAAAAGTCAAGGTTTTGTAAACTTCGAGAATTTTACAAAATTTGTCGCTTTTAGAAATTTATAAGATTTTATACCCAGGTACGTTTTACTTTTTGCATGCTGAAGTTTTATTCGACGAGACAACTCGACCTGAATTTTTAGTTACGATGAAATTTGCAAGTTGTATACTTGAGAACTACAACGTTGACAAGATGAAATGATATGGTTTTGGGTTTTCATTTTAGCTATTATTCAAAAATAAAGTTTTGTAAGTTTCGTTTCGCTTCGTTAAACCCGTTTTTTGGTATGCAACTTTTTCAATTCTAATGATTTCTCTGGATTTTATTGTAATTTTGAGGAGTTTTCTATTAACATTTAAAAATATAACTACTCTTTAAAAACATACGTAGGTGGGTAATTCTCAAAAAAATGGACTTTTTCAGTAACATAGTACAATATTTTAGTTTTTTTCTTTCGCCGTGGCACTTTAATGGTTTTATCATTGGTTTTTAGCTGATTTTTGAAAAGTGGGAATGAATTGAGCCCAATGTGATAAATGGACTCTGGGACATGCATATTAATCATTTTAATCAAAAAAATCAATTATTTTTCATTTCCATTTTTTAAAATTTTGCATTGAAAAATATGCCGTTTTTTTTTGAAAATTACCCAGGTACAACTGTGTCATCACATTGGAAAATGTCCCACTCTGGAGAAAAAAATTCGAGAAAAAAGTTTCACTTCAGATGGGTGATCAAATATGTCGAATGGGACCTTTTCCAGTATAAGGAAACAATTTCAAGTCGAAAGAATTTGTTGGGAATATTTTTACAATCTTGGTATGAATACACATTTTTTCACATTTTATTTCTTTTCCAGAGAATATTTCAACTAAATTTTGCAATTTTCACTGTTTTTGGGGAATATTTTCATGGAATTTGAAAAAATGAATAATTTTTTGGAGAAAAAATCATCTTTTTAAAAAAAGCATGATTATTTACTCGTCGTTAGAAGTGGTTTGGCCATGAGCACCGAATTTTAAATTATTAAATGGAAGTTGGTCCTCATGGTCTAAAACCCCCGTGACAAAATTTTTAGCTCGATATTTCAACCCTAACCCCTTCTGGTTGGTTGAATGTGAATTTTCGTGAGAAATGTCTATTTTTGACAGTTTTCAACCGAATTTTTTCAAACTTGCAAGGGTAATAGTGAGTATGAAGGATGATTTTTGGAATTTTTTGAAAAAAATTTCAAGCATTTTTTCAAAGTCAAACTTTCTAAAGGCCATTTTGGTAACCCCTTTCAGAGATACAATTCTAAAAAAAAAATATTGTGAAATTAGTCTATATGTACATAACCTCATATTTTTATAGAACTTGATATGGTGGTGCGTCATCCTCAAAAATGCAAAAAACGATTTTTTCGTCCATTTCCCCTCCTTAAATGGGTCATTTTTAGTCGAAAATTTTGTTTCTTGCAATATATCATTTATGGCACCAAAATACACCATCAACCTGCATTTAGACCAAATTCGTTCAGTTTTCCCCTTTTTCCCGATTTTCTTTAAAAATACATGAATGACGCCATTTTGGAAACCCACAACCTCTTCAAAGTGACCTAGGGGCCTAAAAATCTTTTCTGAACTTGTTTCAAGTCGATATCTACTAGGTACACAAAATTTTTTTTTTAGGATTGCATCTCTGTAAGGGATTACCAAAATGGCCTTTACAAAGCTTAAAATGTCCATTTGACTTTGGAGAAGAGCTCGAAATTTTTTTCAAAAATTCGAAAAATCACCCTTGATAAAGTATGAAAATAAAATTCGGTTGAAAACTGCCAAAAATAGAAATTTTTCATGAAAATCCACATTTAACCCCCCAGAAGGGATTAGGGTTCAGATATCGAGCTGTCACGGGGGTTTTAGACCATTAGGACCGACTTCCAACAGATAATTTAAAATTCGGTTCTCAGGGCCACACATCCCTAAGGCTGGTGTACACTAGCGAGTGAAACGCTGCGTTTTGCTCGCCAGCGAGTAAAAACGCTTGTGTACACATCCAAACGCCAACTCGCTACTCAAAAGT